>CAUYQG010071582.1:0-19286 GCA_963574415.1 Tarsius wallacei | reverse complement strand
TTATGTTACGGGGGAGGGGAGTCACAAGAGGGCTTTGGTAAAGGAAGAGATGCTGAGGTAGAGGGGCAGGAGATCCTGGAATGGAATCTTCCTCCACGCTGCCAGGAGGCCCTCAGGCTGCAGCCACACGACCTGGCACGTGGCAGGGCACTGCCCAGGCCCGCCAGCAGAAGAGCAGCGTGGAAGTCCAGCCAGCCAGTGATGAGGGAGAATGAACGCTAGCTCTGAACCACTCTGCAGAATCACTCCAGTAGCTCCAAGCTGCAGCATACAAGCAGAGAGGGCTGGTGTGTGTGTGTGTGTATGTGTGTGTGTGTGTGTGTGTGTGTGTGTGTGTGTGTGTGTGTATAAAACAAAGGAAAGGAGACAGCAGAGAGAGAAAGAGGCCAGGAGACTTCTGGAAAAACTTCCCACCCAGGCCTGCCTTGAACAGTCACCTGAAGCAAGGAAAACAGCCTCCCCCGGGGCTGGGATGGGAGGGTGTGAGGAGGGGAGTGGGAGGCTCTCTGTGTGGTGAGATTGTTGCTGCCGGGTGCTGACAGCTGGGGACAGGAAGTGGGCCGCCTGCAACTCCTTGCTTGCTAGTGGGGGAACCAGCCTTGGGATGAGGCCCTGTTTTCCAGGATCTGGTACTGGAGGGCTGGGCAAAAGTGAAGAAATGTGGCAGGGAGCCAAGGGCTTGTGACTGTCTTGAGTGGCAGGAAGGGTGGAGTGGAGGGCCCGGGGACAGGCCTGGTCAGAGTTGGCTGTGGAGAAGACCTGGCATCAGCCACAGTCAGGGCACAAACTGAGGGCTGGAACTTGGTGGTAGGGAAAAAGCTGGGAGCCGAGCTGGGGGTGAGAAGCCGCCAGGGGTCCTCACAGGCTGGCCTGATGGAGAGATCCACCAAGGCCCCCAGACAGCCCAAGTGGGACATGGATAAAGTGGTGTGACTGTGACAAAGGGCCTGAGGAGAATGGGGTGGGGTGGGGCATTGGCTTCTGCGGAGGTGGGGATTGGGAGGAACTCTGATGATAGGAGAGGAGTGAGTGGGGCTCTGACTGGGACAGCCTGAGAGGTGAGGTGATTTGGAAGGACTTTGGTTTGAAGAAAAGGAAGGAACTGTGCAAAAAGCAGGGCTGGGAATCGAGGGCATCTCTCCAGTAAAGCAGCCACTCTGCTCGGAACTGTTTACTGAGTGTGTGTGTGTGTGTGGAGGGGGAATGCAACTTAATTGCCTGCACTGGTCCAAGAGACTCCTGCCCCACCTCGAACCCTACACCTTGGAATTCCCACAGTCCAACCTGGTTGAGGTTTCCATGCTGAGCTGACTTTTTCTTCACAGGGGAAAGGGCACTGGCTTCATAGTCACAGGCCCAGTACCCCCACCCATGCCTTTGGGTGGAGGGGAGTTCCGTTTTCCTACCCCACCCTGCTCTGGGGCTGTGTCTACTGCCAGGACATGTGGAAGGTGATGCCAACCAGCAGTTGGCACATAGGTGGCTCTCTGGAGGTTGGTGAAGAGAACAGGGTGTTGGTGGGAGAGGCCCTGGCCTGCCATGGGAATTGCACAGAGCTCTCATTCTGTGCTTCTCTCTGGTGCAGGGACTCTAGTGCACAGAGGATAAAGAACACCCTTTAACATTGCTTAGTTTATTTCCTAAATATGTATTCAATCTAGTACTTTCTGTTTCATGGAGGGTGAAGTCTAACCGGGCGTGTGAAGTGGGTAGCACCTTCAGTCATTGTTAACCTCTTCTCCAGCTGTAGGAAGATTCAGAAGGAAGTGGGGGAAGCTTCAACAACCAAGCACTTACTGCACATCGACCAGGTCAGAAAGCATGTTTATCACAAACACATTGATGGGCAGCTTCCAGTTATATGCATGAATAGATGAGAAGCATGCTTCAGACAATACAAAACTCATTATGTACTTGGCTTTTTTTTTTGGCAGTAAATTTCTCTTCCTAATCATATTTTGCAGAAACTAATATTAGAGTGAATTTGCATTCTCAGAGCACAAGTTGGAGGTGTGATGGAGGCGGTTTAGGTGGGAGGCATGCCAGTCTGGGCTCTAAAAATTGTCCAGAGGTAACCAACAAGATAGATCAAACCACACCGAGCTGACTATTGTAATCCTAGCAGTCAAGATCACCATAATAAAACCAACCTTGACTATGGAAACTTTCTTTTGAGGGCCATTCATGTTATAGATGTTATCTTATACTTTCCCTAGAGGGGCAAATGGAGGCAGAGAGCCCAAAGGAATCTTAGGAACTGCTTCTGTGGCTACTGTCTTGGTGGCATTTCTTTCAGAGGTCATAGATATTACTGAACTCCAGGTGGCAATAGGATGGGGGTAGGATGGAGGTAGCTATCTCTGAAGGAGGCCTTGGTGGGAGATAGGTAAGTACAGATAAGGGAGACAGGTAAGTGGTACAGGTACCCACGGGCCATGGCAGTCAGAGTGTAGCTGTAAGGAGAGTGGAGGGAGCAAGCCCTTCAAATGCCAGGAAAAATCCCAAGGTGTCAGAGGACGTACATGGAAACGCCGTTCTTTGCGCTCTCGCCCACCACACATGGGCAAAGCGGTGGGAGCCTGGGTGTAAACCTTGCATTCTCTTCTAACTCGCATCCCTTCCAGGGCGCGTTAGGGTGCCCTCAGGTCCTTCCCAGGCTCCTGGGGAAATGGGAAAAAACCCTTTCCCGTGGGAGTCCAGGGAGGTTTTTGCCCCTTGCCAGGTGGAGGGATGGGACCCGGCCCCAGGTGGGGAGCAGAGACCCTCCCCGCGGCTTCCCTTCGGGCGGGGCAGAGGAGGGAGGGAGGAGCGGCGGGGCGGGGCCTCCGGGTCGCCCCAATCCCCTTTCTTCTCCGCCCCCAGCCGCGCTCCACCAATGGAGCGCCGCGGCGGGTGGGGCCTGCCGCGGGCAGCCGTCCTGGGTGCGATTTTTTGTCTCCCCCTTTCCTCCTCCTCTTTTTTCTTTCTTTTTTTTTTTTTCCCCTTTCCTTTTTTTGTGAATGAAAAAAGGAGGTCGCCAGCGGTCCCCGGGACTGCAGCGCCAGGCGTCTTCGCGGCAGCGCCCGAGCCGCGGGCCCGGGCGCGCAGCGGCGGCGGCCTCGCCCCTCTCCGGTGGCTCCTGCGCGCCGCCCGCGGCCTCCGCAGCCCCAGGACCCGCGGCAGCGGCGGCGGCAGCGGCGCGGCCCCAGCGCCCGGGGTCGGAGCGGCCGCGCGCAGCCCGACTCCCGCGCGCCTCCGTGACATTGGGCGCCCGGGCTGCGGGGAGATGCTGATCCGGAAGAGGCAGTGGCTGCAGTGCCCCCAGCCCGCCGTCCGGCCTGGGCGGCTGGGTCGGAGTTTCTGATCGAACGCGACCCGGCCCGGAGGCTGCAGCCCAGCGTCAGCGCGGCGGCGCCCGCATCGTCCCAACTTGCACGCGCGGAGTGACCCCAGACATTTCACTAAAATGAGCGTGCTTAGCAGGAAGAGATGTGTTCCTTACACTAGAAACCACTCCGTCACATGTAGTGGTGTAAGTAAATGATTCATTTCTCTTAACGGCCGGGGTTGCCAGCAGCCCCTGCAAACGCGCGGCTACGCCCTCCTGCCGCCCCCTGCGCCCTCCCCGGCCCTGGCTGGGCCCCTCCTCACTTCCCCTGGGGTCCTGGTCTTCCCTCGGCTGTTGCTTCGGCTGCTGGTTCGGAGGGGCGTGGGACTCACCTTTTCCGGTTTTTTCCTAGGGAAGAGGAAGATGACTTGGATTGCCTTGGCGTGTCATGCCCCTCCCCCTTCCCTGTTATTTTATATTTCTGTTTTGTGTGTGTGCAGAGCAGCGTGCCAGAAAAAAAAAAGGTTCAGAGCGGTGGAAGTGTTTCCGTTTTAAAACAGCAAAAAAAAAAAAAAAAAAAAAAGAAAACCAGGGAAATTTGGGTGTTTCGCTCGCGGTTCTGGGGATGTTTCTTTGAACTCAACTCCATTGCAGTCTGCAGCTGAGTTCTGTCAAACTACTGGGGGAATCCTTAGGGTGTTTGTGGATGTTTCCACATTCTAGGTTGGAGAAGGCGTATCCTGTGTTTCGGCTCGCATTTTTTGTTAATATGACCATTCAGGATCCCTTTGGGCCTTGCTTTCCGTTGGATATGTGCGGGACTGGTTACAATGTCAGCGACAGGCGAGGGAGCTTCTTTTAATTCAGAGTGCACGCTCTTTGTTCTTCTCCTCCCAATTCTCCCTTCCTATCTTTATCTCCCGTGATTTTTACCTTCATTTTCAGGATTTTCCTTCCTTTTGCGTTTTTGTAAGATGCAGGATGTGGGATATTGGTTGCTAGGAGACAAGCCGGGCTCCCAGGGAGATTCTGTGGTTTCCTTGACAACCAGACTAGGGCAGCCACAGATGAACAAGCCTCCTATCAGCTGTGGGAGGGAAAGGGGGCCTTTCTGAGCCCTGCAAAGAGTGTGTGTAGGGGTGTGGGGGTGGGAATGGGAGAGCACGAGGTTTGTAACTAATTTGAGCGCACCTTGGGTTTTGGCCCGACCAGGTACAAAGAGCTGGCAGAGCATTGGGCAGGAGGCTGTTTCAGAGAGGGGGACAGCGATCATGGGACAGGGGTGGGAGGAGCACATTTCGATGACTTTGGGATTCTTGCGGGAGAGGAGTGCATCGGGGGTTGTGATAACTCCAGGCAGGGTGGCATTAGTTTGTGGAGGTTTGTTGAATGGGGATGAGGCAATTGTGAGGAAAAGTCTAAGAGTCATCGAGGGAGAGAGTGCCAGAGGGAAAGGGGAAATTCAGAAGCTTGCTGAGTGGGTTGTATCATCATACATCGGCAACAAAGTAAAACAGCAATATTCTAGGGCAAAAGGAGTATTACTTTTGGCATGCTCTCTCCAGGACAGGATCCTCATTTAAGACAGGCCTGATGGGACTAAGAGTTCTCCTGGCTTAATTGGGCCAGTCTGTATCTTAAGGAGAGATATAATTACACTTATAGATATGTAATCTCGCATTATATAATGTATTACATAAGAAGACAAATCCCTCCTTTCAGCCTAGGATCCCTTGGCACGAATGAACCAGGAGTCAGGAGACTTTCTTCCAATGCTCTCATACCCATTTTCCAGAGGTGGAGACTGATACCCAGAGACGTGATGTGCTGTTTCCTAGATAGGACAATAAAGCCTGCCAGTCAGGTAGTTGGGACTGGGTGGAATGGGTGAGATAATAAAAATAGGAAGGAAGTTGAAGGCCACCAAGGGGAAGAGGTGGAGTCTGAAGGGACTGGGGAACAGATGGGGAGTGGGGAGGGGGAGGTCAGCTTGGGTAACAATTCAGCAGGTCTGGTGTCTAAAGGCACTGCGCGGTATTTGTCACTGTCCAACTTGTTGGTTGGCTGTCCCCTCCTTAACCCTAGAGGTGCGTAACACAAGATGTGCACGTGTTTTAATTATAAAGTAGCTGAACTTGGACCAACACTGCTCTGCTGGTGTCCTGGCATTGTGCTCATTGTCAAGGTGCTCCTGGATTTAAGAGCTGGTGCCTTTTCCTCCACGCCTTCTCATTGCCCCCTTCCGCCTGCAGACTCACATGCTGCTCGAATCTAAACTTGAGAAAGAAGTTCTTGTGGCTAGTGGGGTTTTATCTTTATCCTGCAGCTGCACATATTTTGTCCTTGGGGTTCTATCTGTTTTGTTATTCCCTTGATAAAACAGAAACTACAGGCCAGATGACTCCTCCGGACATCAACACACCTCTCAGCTTGAGACGAGGAACTGTCAAAGTGGGGTACCCAGTTGTCAGCGAGGGAGAGAGAGAGAGAGAGAGAGACAGAGGGGAGGATGAAGTTGGTGGTTAGAATAACAGTTCCTGCAGGGGGAGGGTGGAGGGGGAGAAGGAATGATGCAGACAGTCACCCTGGAGACTGGGGAGGGAGCTGCGTCGAGACCCCTTGTCGTGGAATGGCCCAGAGCCTGTAAAATTCCAAGAAGGAGGAGGAGGTTGTCTCATTGAAAAGTCCTTGCTGCACTTTTTGCTTAGGTTGCTGAGTTGCATCCACTCGCGCAAATCCCAGTTGCCATCGTTACTTGGATATTTCAGTGCTGCATTCCTGCATGCTGGCATCCAGTTACAGCCCGGTGCGGGAGTGGAGTCTCTCTTGCTGCTGGTGGCCTGGCTCCAGGACTCTGAGCTTAGCCTTCCTCGGCCCAGGAAGGATGACTTCAGGTTGCTCCAGCCCTCAGACCGCTTTTGTGTACACAGGGAATGATGGCACTGGAGAAACCGGGCTTCCTATTAATGCCCGCCCTGCCCCTGCTCCCTCGTCCCCACCTCACCCTCCAGGAGGGTAGGTGCCAACTGGGAGGCGGCTAGTGAAAGCCCCTCAAGCCCAGGGCCTCCTGGTGACAGCTTTGTAAATACTGACATGACATTTTGACTACAGGAAGGCCTTCTGTTTGTTAGCGTGAGCCATTCTCTCTGTGGGTGGACATGCTACTGCCTATCTGCTCAATATGGAAGGCAACTGAGGCAAGCATTTGCCCAGAAAGTCAGGCCCAAGTTTGTAATCCTCTGCTTCCTCCAGCAGCTCCATCACCCTTGCAGCCAATTTAGCGAGAGCATCTCCCAGGAGTGCCAGCTGTCTTGGGGAATGGGAAGGGCTGAAGAGGGCAGATCTCACTCTCTTTGAGGCTAGACACAGGATGCTGGGAGGACAGCCCTGGGTAGGGGACAGGGAGACCCATGGCGCATGGCCTATATAATCACAGGTCTATAGCTGCCCCCGTCCCCATCTCAAAGCCCAGCCCAGGGCTGGGTGAGACACGTGGGCCATGTGACAGACCCACAGTGGAGGAAGGGAGGCCCAGGTGCATCCAGAAGTCTACCTATCCCAGAGAAGCTAGAAGGAAACTTTTTTTATTTTTTTGAGTAGGAGTCTCACTCTGTCGCCCAGGCTGGAGTGCAGTGGCATACTCACAGCCACCGCAGCCTGGACCTGCAGGACTCAGGTGATCCTTCCGCGTCAGCCTTCCAAGTAACTGGAACCACAGGCATGCACCACCATGCCCGGCTAACTTTTTATTTTTTGATTTATTGTACAGATGAGGTCTGTGCCAATTTGCCCCCGGCTGGTCTCGGAACCGTGGGCTCAGGCAAGCCTCTCGCCTCAGCCTCCCAAAGTGCTGGGATTATAGGCGTGAGCCACTACACCCTGCCCAGTCCATTAAATTTTAAAGTGGCCCTGCTTTCGGGCCTGCTGGGAAGGGGTGGGGACTTGGCCGACTCTGCTTCTCTCAGCTGTTTGTTTTTCTGCTGCCACTGCCCTGCTGGGGAAGGAGGAGGAGAGCAGATAATGAGAGAGCTGCCCTGGCAGACTCTGCTGTCTCTGGAGAGTAGTGGGGACAGGGCTGGCTCTGGGCGGGCTCCTCTGGGGCTGTCTCACAAGTCTCCATCCAGACGCGCAGCTGGAGGATGGTGGGGGCAGGAGGGGGACAGGTGGCCCATCTGGTGGCACCACTCCTCTCGCCCTGAATGGGCTCCTGACTCCTCAGACCCTTGCAGAGCTGTTGTCCAGAAAGCATCCCGCTCCGTTCCCCTCCCATCAGCTCCGGCGCTCGAAGAGGGGGCAGCCCCCGCCGAGGAGACCTGCGGGCGCTGGACCTGGCCTGCTTAGAGCTGGCATGCCAAGCCACCCTGACCGCTTCCTTCCTCTGCCTCAGGTCCCATTTAATGGATTCTGACATGGATTATGAAAGGCCAAACGTAGAGACCATCAAGTGCGTTGTAGTGGGGGACAACGCCGTGGGCAAGACCAGACTCATCTGTGCCCGCGCCTGCAATGCAACCCTCACCCAGTACCAGCTGCTGGCCACCCACGTGCCGACAGTGTGGGCCATCGACCAGTACCGTGTGTGCCAGGAGGTAAGGCTGCTCGGCCACTGGGCTGGGGGTCCGTGCCACGCATCTGGACTCTGGGGCTTCCTCTTGAGCGGTTGGCTGGGGTCTCCAGAGTTCGAGTCTCCTAGTGGTCAGGCAGGGGCAGCTGAAGAGAAAGGAACCCCTGGAGAGAGGTCTAAGGTGAGCCTGCCCCGGGAAGACGTCTCTGACTGTGTTTTCTTTCCTTTTTTTGTGTGTGTGACTTATTGTAGAGAAGAGGGCTCGCCAAGTTGGCCAGGCAGGTCTCGAACCCATGGGCTCAGGCAATCCACTCGCCTCGGCCTCTCAAAGTGCCGGGATTACAGGCTGAGCCACCGAGCCCGGCCCCCCCCTCTCCTTTTTTTGAGGTGGAGTCTCACTCTTGTTGCCTAGGCTGGAGTACAGTGGCATGCTCACGGCCACTGCAGCCTCTACCTGCTGGGCTCCGGCAATCCTTCTGTCTCTCCATCTCAGCCTTCCAAGTAGCCGGAACTACAGGTGTACTTTACTACACCTGGCTAATTTTTGACTTATTGTAGAGACGAGGTCTTGCCAAGTTGCCTGGGCTGGTTTGGAACCCTCGGGCTCAGGCAGTCCACTCGCCTCGGCCTCCCAAAGTGCTGGGATGACTGGCTGAGCCACCGAGCCCGGCCAACTATGTTTTCCATAGTTGCGTTGGTGCCTGGGGTCCCTGCTTTGTCTGGGGTACTCTATCTTGTGTAACTGCAGCCCTAATGATGGGGAGCACTGGGGGCTTGGGTGAGATGAGAGCCGAGAGGGGGAAAGAAGCCGGCAGCTGATATCAAGAGACCATAGACTCATCCCTCCCACACCCAGAATGCCTGCTCTCTTAGGGTCTCTGCTCTGGTAGCCTTGGAGGTTGCCCTTGTTATTGATTCTGCAGAGACTTCATGTGAATGAAAGTGATGTGCAAGGCACACAGCGGGCTATACCAGCCCTGCCCCTCTATCCCCAGTGCTGCCTGGGACCCTCCAGGATGAGCTGGTGCCTTCCCTAAGTGGACATGCAGGGGACCCCAAGAACTGCCCTTCAGCCCTTCCCCTCCCACCCCCTTCTCAGGTGCTGGAACGCTCCCGAGACGTGGTAGATGATGTCAGTGTCTCCCTGCGCCTCTGGGACACCTTTGGAGACCACCACAAAGACCGTCGCTTTGCTTATGGGAGGTAGGGAAGGCTCCTGGCTGCCTGCAAGGAGCCAAGTAGGTGGGGTTTTCTGCTTTCCCAAGTAACTGGTGACCCTTGGCTGGGTAGGAGGTGCTGGTGCCAGGGGAGAGGCAGGGAGGCAGACAGAGGGAGGGACACGTCACTGAAATTTCAGCTGGGAGGAAGGAGTGAAGAAAACACTTCTGCAGACCCTGGGTGTGGAACAGTGAAGGGATCTGGGGCTTAGGGTCAGGAGGCCTGATTTGAGTCCCAGCTCTGTCACCTAGTAGCATGGAGATGATTTCTCAGCTGTGAGATGGTGAAAATGGTCATTTCTAACTCACCTAATAGCTGTGAGGCCAAAATGAGTGTTTGAGCTCTAAAATGCTGCCTACATTGGAGATACTGTTGTATGTTTTGTGTAAGAGCACGTGAGCAGATCCCTAAGCCCAGTGTGGGATGGGTGGAGGCAGGGCGTGTGAATGTTATTCCTCCTTCCAGAGTCAGGCCACCCACCGCCAGCCTTCTCTGCCCATGACCTTACTCTCTCACCCACAGATCTGACGTGGTGGTTCTGTGCTTCTCCATCGCCAACCCCAATTCCCTCCACCATGTCAAGACCATGTGGTACCCAGAAATCAAGCACTTCTGTCCCCGAGCACCTGTCATCCTGGTGGGCTGCCAGCTGGACCTGCGCTACGCCGACCTGGAGGCTGTCAACAGGGCCAGACGACCCTTGGCTAGGTAGGAGGTGCTGGTGCCAGGGGAGAGGCAGGGAGGCAGACAGAGGGGAGGACACATCACTGTGGCCTGGCCCCCATTCAACCCCGAGAGAATCCCATCAAGCCTCATCTCCTTCTGTTTGAAGCAAGCTCTCATTAGAAGCCAACAAGCATGCTCATTCATTCATTCACATACCTAGTGCACACCTACTATGTGGGTAGTACTGTGCTAAACACCATGAGGAAAGACAGAGGGGAAGGTGGAATTTGCATGAAAAGGACAACTTTGCTGGAAGACAAAGTAATATGATCCAGGCGTGGTGGCTCAAGCCTGTAATCCCAGCACTTTGGGAGACTGAGGCGAGAGGATTGCCTGAGCTCAGGGGTTTGAGACCAGCCTGAGCAACATGGTGAGGCCTCGTCTCTACAATAAATCAAAACATTAGCCGGGCGTGGTGGCACATGCCTGTGGTTCCAGCTTGGGAGGCTGAGGCAGAAGGATCGCCTGGGCCCAGCAGGTCGAGGCTGCGGTGGCCGTGAGCGTGCCACTGCACTCTAGCCTAGGCGACCGAGTGAGACTCCAACTCCAAAAAAAAAAGTAATATGCAAACACAATGCGAAGCATTGGGTACTAACTGCCAGAGAGGTAGTGCTGTCACTGAGTGAACTGGAGAGGTCACTGGGGCCTGGCGTAGAGAGGGAGGCTTCCTGGAAGACAAGGGGGCTGGGGTTGGCCTTGAAGGAGCTTGATAGGATTTGGCCAGACCGAGGAGAAAGAGCAGGATGGGAGTGGGGGTGGGGCTGGGGATACAGCCGCTGAGCAGAGTCTCTCCAGCCTGTGGAAGGACACAAGCTTGGTGTCCCTTCTTGAACTCCCTAGGCCCATCAAGCCCAACGAGATCCTTCCCCCAGAGAAGGGTCGGGAGGTGGCCAAGGAGCTGGGCATCCCCTACTACGAGACCAGCGTGGTGGCCCAGTTTGGCATCAAGGACGTCTTTGACAACGCCATCCGGGCCGCGCTCATCTCCCGCCGCCACCTCCAGTTCTGGAAGTCCCACCTCCGCAACGTGCAGCGGCCTCTGCTGCAGGCACCCTTCCTGCCCCCCAAGCCGCCACCCCCCATCATCGTGGTGCCTGACCCCCCCTCCAGCAGCGAGGAGTGCCCCGCCCACCTCCTGGAGGACCCGCTCTGCGCGGACGTCATCCTGGTGCTGCAGGAGCGGGTGCGCATCTTCGCCCACAAGATCTACCTCTCCACCTCCTCCTCCAAGTTCTACGACCTGTTCCTCATGGACCTGAGTGAGGGGGAGCTGGGGGGCCCCTCAGGGCCGGGGGGCGCCCGCCCAGAGGACCACCAGGGCCACTCCGATCAACATTACCACCATCACCACCACCACCACGGGCGGGACTTCCTGCTTCGAGCAGCCAGCTTTGATGTGTGTGAAAGCGTGGACGAGGCTGGGGGCTCTGGGCCTGCCGGCCTCCGAGCCTCAACCAGTGACGGGATCTTACGGGGCAATGGAACAGGGTACCTGCCGGGCAGGGGTCGTGTGCTCTCTTCCTGGAGCCGAGCTTTTGTGAGCATCCAGGAAGAGATGGCAGAAGATCCTCTGACCTATAAGTCTCGGCTGATGGTGGTGGTGAAGATGGACGGCTCCATCCAGCCGGGACCCTTCCGGGCTGTTCTCAAGTACCTGTACACAGGGGAGCTGGACGAGAACGAACGGGACCTCATGCACATCGCACACATTGCTGAGCTGCTTGAAGTCTTTGACCTGCGCATGATGGTGGCCAATATTCTCAACAACGAGGCCTTCATGAATCAGGAGATCACCAAGGCCTTCCACGTCCGCCGGACCAACCGGGTTAAGGAGTGCTTGGCAAAAGGCACCTTCTCAGGTACGGAACGAGCTTGGCAGGCAGGGGAGTTCTGGGTTGGTTCTATGAAAATTCGGAGTCAGTCTCAGCTCCTGATGTCCTGGAGATAAGGCTGCCCTGTTCTTCCTGGGGTAGGAGCTCGGTTGTTTCGTGCTCTGCGTCTTGTGGCTTCAGAAGGAAGCTGTCTTGTCTGGGCTCGGTGACTACTCTTGGAACTGGTTATCTCACTTTCTTTCGCTGTGTCCTCTCCTGTGATGCCTCTTCTCCTCCTGGACAGATGTGACCTTCATCCTGGATGATGGCACCATCAGCGCCCACAAGCCCCTGTTGATTTCCAGCTGTGACTGGATGGCTGCCATGTTTGGGGGGCCGTTTGTGGAGAGTTCCACCCGGGAGGTAAGGCCAAGGGCAGAAAGGGGAGGGAGGAGAGAGACATGTATACCCTTTGCATCTGAGGCACCCACTATCTAATGGTACTTTCTTCAGCATTTACCATATGCTGACCGCAGAGTGATGGGCCCAAGAGAGTTGCATGAGAGGTTCCTAGAGCCAAGGATTTTACAATATGCCAGGAAAGGGAATTATAGCAACATCTTGAGTTTAAAAAACACTTTTAGTACATTATCTCATTGAATTCACACATGACTCTTACACATAGTGTTGCATATATATCCATGATATACCCAGGAAAGGGAGGCCCTGAGAAGTTAAGTGACTTGTACAAAGTTGTAGAAGTAGAAAGTAGAGCTTAGGACTTGAACTCAGGATTTCAATTCCGTGGCTGTTTATGTGATACCTTTGCTGCCCCTATGACACACATTAGAAAAGATTCAGTGTGTGTTCCAGGCTGAATTCGTCACGGCTTTAGAAGAAAAATTTTATTGTTATTGTAGTATGGTGAGGCCAACAGATCAATAGACGCCTACCACTGAAAAGATTGTAGCTGGGTGCAGTGACCCACGCTTGTAACCCCAGTGCTTTGGGAGGCTGGGAGGATTGCCTGAGCCCAGGGGTTCAAAACCTGGGCAACTTGGTGAGACCTCGTCTCTACAATAAGTGAAAAGATAGTTTGCTACTCACAGGTCCCCAGAAGAGGGTGCAGGTTGGGGCCACATGGAAGCACAAGGTTTCTGTGGACAGGAATAGGTGAAGCAGGGTGAGCGGGCTTAGGATTATCTGCTTTGAATAATTTCAGTGGGCTTTCGGGGTGCAGCTGTCCCTAATTGTCTGGTACCTGGCTCTGAGGTGATAGGGCAAGGCGCATGAGAGCCTGTGGAGGAGCTGGTGGGGTGCGGGCTCTGGATGGGTTGGTTTGCACATGAAGGGCATGCTTGTAGGCAACTCCTTGACTGTCTGTCTCTAGGGCGGCCCTGGAAGGCTCAGCAAGGCTCTAGATGTCAAAGCATCAAAATGCAGAAAATCGAAGTCATGCTTCCTATGATCTCCTTTCCCTCAACTCACTTGTTCCCTCCTCAACGCTTTGTCAGACATCAAGACTGGAAACTTAGAGTTGGAAGGGACCGACTGATTGTCCTTAGAAATATTCTTTTGGCCATGTGCAGTGGCTCGGGCCCAATGTGGTGTCTCAAACTAGCACTTTGGGGGCAGGCGGGAGGGCAAGGCAGGAGAATTGCTTGAGTCCAGGACTTGGAGATCAGCCTGGGCATCACAGTGAGACCTTATAGCTACCAAAAAAAAAAAAAAAAAAAAATTTAAAAAATTAGCTGAGTGTGGTGGCACATGCCTGTAGTCCCAGCTACTTGGAAGGCTGAGATGGAAGAGATCGCCTGAGCCCAGGAGGTTGAGACTGCAGTGAGCCAGGATTGTGCCACTGAACTCCAGCCTGGGCAACAGAATGAGACTCTGACTAAGAAATAAAAAAAGAGAGAGAGAGAGAGAAGAGAAAAGAGAAAGATCCTTTAGTTCCTTCTCCCTCTATTATCCTAGCCAAGCAGAGGTGTCCAGGCAATGCCCTTCGACTCTCTCCATCTTCTCTGAACCTTAATCGCCTGTCACTCAGCTTGTAGTTAACGAGGTTCTACTTTGTGCAGATGCTTAGTTCTGAGTGTCTCCATGCAGTTTTCCCTACTGTTCTGTCATTGTTTCTGAGTGCAGGGACTAGGTCTTTTCCTCCTGCCAAGTATCCCCCTCAGCACCGGTCTCAACCGATACTTGAATGACAAAAATAATGTTGCACTACATCCTGTGTTGTGGAATGTGAGTTTCATAAGATTTCTGGGGAGGAAGTACTTCTGCAAGACTAAGTGGAAGGGTTGAGATCTGAGTTGGTCTCTGAAGTGGGAGTAGGATTTGGATATATAAAATGTGAGACTAGGAACGCTCAGAAGCCCCAGGGGGCCTGCCAGTCCTGGGCACTTCTCAGTACCGCAGATGCCAGCTTTAAAGCTCTAGCTGATTCCCAGCGCAGCCTGGAGAGACTTGCGCCTGATGAGAAAGCAGTTTTTGTTGCAGCGCTGCTCTGAAGAGATCCCAGAGGCCCAAAGCAGCAGCTTTGAGCAGCTAGAGAGAAGCCAGCTGGTGTTGGCTTTGCTCATTCTGTATCCCACTTATCATGCTTCCTGCAGGGGCAGGAGGGGCCATGTTGTAGGCTGAGGTGACCAAAAAGACTCTTGCAAGCATCTTTTAAGCTAGAGCGGCTTCCAAAGGATGCCAGTGAGTACCCTGGTCTCTTAAAAGATATTAGGGCCGGGCGCAGTGACTCAAGCCTATAATCCCATCACTTTGGGAGGTCGAGGCGAGAGGATTGCCTGAGCCCGTGGGTTTGAGACCAGCCTGGGCAACATGGTGAGACCTTGTCTCTACAATAAATCAAAAAATTATCTGGGCATGGTAGCGCGTGCCTGTAGTTCCGGCTACTTGGAAGGCTGAGGCAGAACGATCGCCTGAGCCTAGCAGGTCGAGGTTGTGGTGGCCAGGAGCATACCACCGTATTCCAGCCTGGGTGACAGAGTGCGACTCCAACTCAAAAAAAAAAAAAAAGAAAAGAAAAGATATTAGAAGCCAGGCAAAATCATAGCTACTCACTTGGGAGGCTGAGGCAGGAAGATCACTTAAGCCAGGAGTTCAAGACCAGCCTGGGCAACATAGTGAGACCCCATTTCTAAAAGAATAAATAAAACAAATAAAAGATATCAGGGCCCTATTCATGGATGCTGTCAGCAAACTGGGACTCAGCTCAGATTATTGCTCTGGGGGCCAGGCCCTGAGGGTCTTCTCAACAGATAGAGGTACAGCACAGGGAAGGGTGCTTGTCTGGGGAGACCAGCTGTGTGGGCCAGGCCTTTTCAGTTTCTCAGGGCTGAGTTCCTTCTTTCCTAAGCTGCTCACTCCTTCCCGCCCCAGGTGGTGTTTCCTTATACAAGCAAGAGCTGCATGAGGGCAGTGCTGGAATACCTCTACACGGGCATGTTCACCTCCAGCCCCGACCTGGACGACATGAAGCTTATCATCCTGGCCAACCGCCTCTGCCTGCCGCACCTGGTTGCCCTCACAGGTATCTAACCAGAGAGCTCAGGGACCTCCCTGGGTGAGAGATCAGGGAACCCCTGAGGAGTGATTATGTGTTCTCTCACCTCTCTCCTCCTGGGGGACAGATTGAAGCACCAAGGAAATAAGCTTGTGATGTGTACAGAGTTCTGGATGAATATTTAGACGTGAAGCGGTGTGTGTGAGCGGGATGTTTGATGGGGTCACCTGAGAGGCTCTCTTCAAGGGCTATTTTGGCTCAAGAAAGTGGCCTCCAGTCAATATCAGCTCTTTACATTCTTTGCTTGGCTTTATTTAGGCACACTTGAGTCAAAAAAGAATAGAACACAATTCCACACGTCTGTCCTATGGTTTTTCTCCACCTCTTCCTTCCATTTTCTTTTTTCCTTCTTTTTCTTTCTTTCTTTTTTTTGAGTTGGAGTCTCACTCCGTCACCCAGGCTGGAGTGCATTGGCACACTCATGGCCGCCCTGGCGTCGACCTACTGGGCTCTGGCGATCCTTCCGCCTCAGCCTTCCAAGTAGCTGGAACTACAGGCGTGCGCTACCATGCCCGGCTAAGTTTTTGATTTAAGTTTAGAGATGATGTCTCACCAAGTTGCCCAGGCTGTTCGCAAACCCGTGAGGCAATCCCCTCACCTCGGCCTCCCAAAGTGCTGGGATTATAGGCTTGAGCCATCACGCCTGGTCTTCCTTCGTTTTCTTTCTCTCTCTCTCTCTCTCTCTTTTTTTTTTTTTTTTGAGTTGGAGTCTCACTCTGTTGCCCAGGCTGGAGTGCTGTGACACACTTATGGCCACCGCAGCCTCTGCCTGCTGGGCTCAGGCGATCCTTCCTCCTCAGCCTTCCAAGTGGCTGGAACCACAGGTGTGCACCACCATGCCTCCTAATATTTTTGATTTATTGTAGAGATGAGGTCTCACCATGTTGCTCAGGCTGATCAAGAACACCTGAGCTCAGACAGTCCTCTCGCCTCTGCCTCCCAAAGTGCTGGGATTACAGGCATGAGCCACCTTGCCTGGCCCTTCTTTTTCTCTTCTTCCTCTACTTTGATTTTGCCTTCTTTTCCTTCTTCCAGAAACAAAAAACATTGACCTGCCACCCCTAATTCCCTGAAAGGATGGTGAGCACTGGAACCCAGCGTTTAGTGTGGATCAATCCCAGGGGCCCTCTGGGGTGGAGAAGAACTGAGGCAATAGGGAGATCAAGCGCCAGGCAGTCTGGGCCTAAGAGCTTGGACAAGAGAAATGGTGCTTTGGGGGTGAAGGGAGTCTGCTGCCAGAGACCCAGGCAGACAGATGACTCCCATTCTATGGAGTTGGCATTTGTATTGGTGTTGATGTTGGCTTTGGCCCAGTGCTGGTGTTGATGGCGACGTTATTACTCTTGAGCAGGTCAGGGGGGCAGAGGGCAGGTCCTCAGATATTGAGCTGAGGTTCAGGGAAGGACCTAGTGTCAGAGCTGCTGCAGCCCTGGGCAGATGATCAAGAATAGGGATCAGATATGAGGGAAAACAGCAGTCCTGTGATGAGAAGTGAATTACAGTGTGTGACTTGGTTACAGGAAGAAGGCAGAAATCATTGATCAGAACCAGAATATTAAGACCCGAACCTGCAGAGGGAGTCTAGGGACCCTGACTGGGAGCAAAAAGGACTTTCTGGCAATTGTCTTTTAAAGATCATAGCTTCAGC
This sequence comes from Tarsius wallacei, assembly GCA_963574415.1. Classification (NCBI taxonomy): domain Eukaryota; kingdom Metazoa; phylum Chordata; class Mammalia; order Primates; family Tarsiidae; genus Tarsius; species Tarsius wallacei. The sequence goes on along the minus strand of CAUYQG010071582.1, from coordinate 2,438 downwards.
AGTAGGTCATCTTTTGTTGTTCTTGAAAAATAGTGTGGTCTTCTCAAAGCACATACAACTTCCCTTTTTTTTTTTTGAGTAGGAGTCTCATCCTGTCACCCAGGCTAGAGGACAGTGGCATGCTCATAGCCACTGCAGCCACGATCTGCTGAGCTCAGGCAATCCTTCCACCTCAGCCTTCTAAGTAGCTGGAACTACAGGTGCATGCCACCACGCCTAGCGAATTTTTTGATTTATTGTGGAGACGAGGTCTCATCAAGTTGCCCAGGCTGGTCTTGAACCCCTGGACTCAGGCAATCCTCTTACCTCGGCCTCCCAAAGTGCTGGGATTATAGGCTTGAGCTACCGCGCTCAGCCTAACTTTACATTTTTAAATGGAATAATTCCACTGTTAAAAGACTATCTCTAGGCTGGGCAAGATGACTCATGCCTGTATTCCCGGCCCTTTGGGAGGTGGAGGCAAGAGGATTGCTTGAGCCCAGGGGTTCGAGACTAGCCAGAGCAATTTGTTGAGACCTGGTTTCTACAATAAATCAAAAAATAGGCCGGGTGTGGTGGTGCACGCCTGTGGTGCGAGCTTCTTGGAAGGCTGAGGCAGAGGGATCACCTGAGCCCAGCAAATCGAGGCTGCGGTGGGTGTGAGTGTGCCACTGCATTCCAGCCTGGGTGACAGAGTGAGGCTCTGATTCAAAAAAAAAACAAAACACCGTCTCCAAAGTAATGGCGCAAAGGAGGAAAAAATGCATGAAAGTATTTCTAGAAGTTCATTTTCTCATCGCAGGTAGTTGGAAGCAAATCACAGAGGTACCACTGGTTAAACACACACGGGCAATTTTCAGGTGGTAGTCATTAAAAACGTTGAACTGTACTGCTGCACAGAAAGGCATAGGAAATTATGTTGAATAACTTTTCTCACAAAGTGGTCCATACACACTAGAAAGCATACACAAAAATGTATATATCTATCTTATTAAGGATCAGTGGAAGGTGCCAAGTTTTATGTAATTGGTGATGCTTTGAGTTCTATGAAATGTACTTCCTATGAAACTTAATTCAAACTTAAAACGTTATTATTATTAAATGGAACACAAATACGTAAAAGTGTAGGAAACCTGTGTTTAATAAATTTATTGTAATGGATTATTATTATTTTTTTAAGAGCTAGGGGCTTATTCTGCCAGCCAGGCTGGAGTGCAGTGGTGTGATCGTAGCTCACTGCAGCTTCAAACTCCTGGGCTCAAGCGATCCTCCTACCTCAGCCTCCTGAGCAGCTGGGAATACAGATGTGCACCACTACACCTAACTAATTTGTGTGTGTGTGTGAGAACGCAGGATTTATGGAGAGGACAGAAAAGCACCCATAGTGGGAGGGGACCCAAAGGGGTTGCCCCTCAGCTATTTAAAAAAAATTTTGTGTGTAGAGATGGGGTCTCTCTATGTTGCCCAGCCTGGTCTTGAACTCCTGGCCTCAAACGGTCCTCCTGCCTCAGGCTCCCAAAGTGCTGGGATTATAGATGTGGGCCACCACACCTGGTCTAGTCGAATGAATTATTATAAAGCAAAACACCTTTCTAATCGTGACCCATGTCAGGAGCTAGAACCTTATTGGCCATCAGAAGTTCTCTCCCTCTCCCTTCTCCCTAGAAGGAACCATGCTGCCTAGTACTCCTTTTTTATGGTACTTTTTGTGGACTTACTTCCTTACTTTCCTTTGGAGTTTTATCATCTAAATGTGTATCCTTAAGCACTATAGCATGGTTTTGTTTTTTATGTGTTTTCCATTTCTTTTCATCTATGGGTACCTTGTCTATTAAAAAACGTTTTTCCTTTGCAATTGTTTATTGAAAAAATCCAAACACTGTTCTTTTATTCCTGTGGAGTTTTTTCTATGATCTAGATTTTGGCTGATTGCATTTCTGTAGTGTAATTCAAAATATTCTTCTGCCTGCTGTATTTCCTATAAACTGGTAGTTGACTCTGGAGGCTAGATCAGATGCACATTCCATTTTCTTTCAGTAAGACGACTTCATAGGTGGTTTCTTCCTTAAGAGGCGTAGATCGTTTGCTTTGTCTCTCTTTTGTGATATTTAGCAGCCATTGAGTATCATTTCCTGGATCCATCAGCTTGTTAGATATTCGACCATTCCTTCTTCCTGTATCTGTTAGAATACTTCAAAAAAGAGAGAAGCTTCCCCTCACCTATTTTTTTTTTTTTTTTTTTTTTGAGTCGGAGTCTCACTCTGTCGCCCAGACTGGAGTGCAGTGGCCGCTCCCGGCCACCGCAGCCTCGACCTGCCGGGCTCCGGCGATCCTTCCGCCTCAGCCTTCCAAGTAGCTGGAACTACAGGCGCACGCTACCACGCCCGGCTGATTTTTTGATTTATTGTAGAGATGAGGTCTCGCTTGCCCAGGCGGGTCTCGAACCCACGGGCTCAGGC
>CAUYQG010071575.1:0-51918 GCA_963574415.1 Tarsius wallacei | reverse complement strand
GACTGCCACTGGTCTTTCCTCCCCAAGGGCTAAACAGAAACCAGTTCTTTCAAAAGTGTCTGCCTGCAGCCTACAGGGTGGTCACTCTTTTTTTTTTTTAGTTGGAGTCTCACTCTGTCGCCCAGACTGGAGTGCAGTGGCCGCTCCCGGCCACCGCAGCCTCGACCTGCTGGGCTCCGGCGATCCTTCCACCTCAGCCTTCCAAGTAGCCAGAACTACAGGCGCACACTACCATGCCCGGTTAATTTTTTATTTATTGTAAATAAACATTTATTGGATGAGGTCTCCCCAAGTTGCCTGGGCTTGCCTTGAATCCGTGGACTCAGGCAATCCACTCGGGTTTGGGCAATTCTCTCTTCAGGGCCTTCCAAAGTGCTGGGATTATAGGCGTGAGCCACCGCACCCAGCCTGGGGTGGTCATAGCCTCCAGCCAAAAGTCAGAAACAGATACTTCAAGGAGGAGGCAAAGGGAACAGGAATTTAGTCTGAACTGGTTAGTTATATATACATATTCAACAAGCTATAGGAGGAGTCATGAATATTTATGAAATGCTAAACGAATACACAGACAATTGAGCTTCAGGCCCTGTCATGAGTCCCATGTTAAGAGAATAAAAAAAAAAAAGCTCAGACTGTAATCCCAGCACTTTGGGAGTGGTTCAGACTGTAATTCCAGCACTTTAGGAGGCCGAAGCTAGAGGATTGCCTGAGCCCATGGGTTCGAGACCAGTATGGGCAATGTGGTAAGACCTCATCTCTACAATAATCAACAAATCAGCCGGTTGTGGTAGCGCATGCCTGTAGTTCCAGCTACTTGGAAGGCTGAGGCGGAAGGATCGCCGGAGCCCAGCAGGTCAAGCCTGCGGTGGCTGTGAGTGCCACTGCACTCCAGTCTCGGTAACACGAGTGAGACTCCAACTCAAAAAAAAGAAGAAAAAAAAAAAGGCGTTGTCTGCATGATCCCAGGGTAGAGTTTTCAGCCCTCTGACATGAAAAAGTGAAGCAGAGGATGCAAAACTCTCACAGCGTGTTCTTTGTATACAGGCCAGAACCGCTCTAGTGGATGTCTTATCCTGAAGAAATGCCCGCTGGTTGTTTTGTTGAAACTGCAAAAAGGAAGAGCAGGCAGACACTTTTGAAAGAACTGGTTTCTGTTTAGCCCTTGGGGAGGAAAGACCAGTGGCAGTCGAGGAGTCGCGTCCCACCTCCCATCTTGCCATGGCCTTGGAATTCGGCTTCCAAGGTTTCTCTGGGGTCCTTTGGCCAAGAGATGGTCCATTCAGTCAGTTGGGGGCTTGGCATTTTATTTTTATTTCTCATGGGGCAGGCATTTTTACTATCCCTCCCTCTACAGAGAGCAAAATTAAGACACAGGAATGTTAGGTAATTTGCTCCAGTTCACACAATGAATAAAATGGCTGGAGTGGAATTTTGACCCCTGCAATTTGATTCCAGAATCCACCCCCTATTAAAGGCTCTCCCATGTCCTTCTGAGACTGAGCAAAGCTCCAGAGACTGCCTAGGACTTTCTTGGTCTAGTCCAGCTGCACCACCGCCACCACTCCAGAATGGCAGGAGGACCTCAAGTCTGTCTTGCTTTACCAACTTTCCTGAGCCTCACAAAGTGACCTCTACCCTGGGCTTTCCAAATTTCCTGGAGGCTCCATCACTGGACCCACCCACTGAACAGCTTTTGGAGTTCACCTGGCCTCAGGGCAGCAAAGCACAGAGCTCCTTCAGCAAAGATGTCTCCAAGACCCAGCACTAGAGCTCTTCTCTCTGCTCTGCAGTGATGCTTGCTTTTCAAGTATGTTTCCAGCTTACACCTGGATCAAGTGTTTTGTTTGTCTTTCTACTTCCTAAAAACTAAGAATTTTAAGTTTTCCATTTTCTGGAGCCCAGAATACCCATATCTAGCAGTCAGAAAGGGGAAGTGTGGGAAATCTTACAAAAGAAATTCAATGAATGCACCAAAGAGAATTAACATGGCAAATATGGGGTCAGGAGAGGTGGCTCATACCTGTAATCTCAGCACTTTGGGAGGCCGAGGTGGGAGGATTGCTTGATCCCAGGAGTTCAAGACCAGCCTGGTCAATATAGAAATAAAAAATAAAAAAAACTTAACTGGACATGGCAGCACGAGCCTGTAGTCCAACTATTCAGGGGGCTGAGGTGGAAGGATACCCTACACCCAAGAGACTGAGTCTGCAGTGAGCCATGATCATGCCACTGCACTCCAGCCTGAGCAACAGAGTGAGACTCCAACTAAAGAAAAAAAAGACAAATATATTACCCTGCCAGGTAAGCTTTCATTTGGATACCATGTATTCCTAGTTCTATTTTCTAGCAGAATGGGGCTGACTTGTTTTAAATATTTACATTGTTGATAAGAGCCTTTATTCTCCCCAGTGTCCACATCATACCTGATTTACTAGCTGGGTGCTTGGGAAAGCATGTTAATTTGCATGTCTAGAAAAAGTAAGCTGGGCTCGGTGGCTCAGCCTGTAATCCCGTGCTTTGGGAGGCCGAGGTGAGTGGATTGCCTGAGCCCGCGGGTTCGAGACCCGCCTGGGCAACTTGGTGAGCCCTCATCTCTACAATAAATCAAAAAATGAGTCGGGCGTGGTAGCGCGCCTGTAGTTCCAGCTACTTGAAAGACTGAGGCGAAGGATCGCCGGAGCCCAGCAGGTCGAGGCTGCAGTGTCCGGAGCGGCCACTGCACTCCAGTCTGGGCGACGGAGTGAGACTCCAACTCAAAAAAAAAAAAAAGAAAAAGTAGTCATTATTATGCGTGTGGTTAATGATTAGTTATTAAATGCACATATGAAGTTAAATATTTTTACAGCAGAAAAAGCCATTTCAACTCTGTTATAGCATCTAGGTTAAAATACAGTAGAGCAACCAATAAACGTGATTAAGTGATGTTTGCTTTCTATCTGCATTTTTTTTTTGAGTTGGAGTCTCACGCCGTCACCCAGACTGGAGTGCAGTGGCCGCTCTGGTGATCCTTCCACCTCAGCCTTCCAAGTAGCTGGAACTACAGGCGCGAGCTACCACACCCGGCTAATTTTTGATTTATTGTAGAGATGAGGTCTCACCAAGCTGCCCAAGCGGGTCTCGAACCCGCGGACTCAGGCAATCCACTCACCTCAGCCTCCCAAGGCGCGGAATTACAGGCTGAGCCACCGAGCCTGGCTTCTTTCTGCATTAATATTTCTTTTATTCTTCAAAAATGCGTGTAATTTTTTAGTGTTTCTTTCAAGAAGTTAGTTTTGTTTACAGAAGCACTTTAAATCTTACAGTTGGAATTGTCTAATTTTATAGGAGAAATTGAGGGTCAGAGAATTTAATTGATCTTACCCAAATCATTCAGAAACAATGACCTGTCTCCCTAGGATAATATTGTTACTATACTGTGTTGCCTCTTATACCAGATTTTTTTTTTCTGAGTCAGAGTCTCACTGTGTTGCCCACACTGGAGTGCAGTGGCAAATTCACGGCCACTGCAGCCTCGACCTGCTGGGCTCAGGTGATCCTTCTGCTTCAGCCTTCCAAGTAGCTGGAACTACAGGCATGCGCCACCATGCGGGCTAATTTTTTGGTTCATTGTAGAGATGAGGTCTCACCAAGCTGCCCAGGCTAGTCTCCAACTCGTGGGCTCAGGCAAGCCTCTTACCTTAGCCTCCCAAGGAGCTGGGATTATAGGCATGAGCCACCGCGCCTGGCCTTGTATCAGATTTATAATTTTAGGCTGGGTGCAGTGGCTCACACTTGTAATTTCAACACTTTGAGAGGATGAGGTGGGAGACTCGCTTGTGCCCAGGAATTCAAGACGACCCTAAGCAACATAGTGACGGTTTATCTCTACAAAAAAAAAAAAAAAGAAAGAAAGAAAGAAAAAAAGGAACCATTAGGCCCCACATGGTGGTACTCACCTGTAGTCCCAGCTACTCCGGAGGCTAAAGCTGAAGGATCACGTGAGCCCAGGAAATCGACCCTGCAGTGAGCCATGATTATGCCACTGAACTCCTGCCTGGGCAACAGAGTAAAATTCCAACTCAAAAAAAAAATTTTTTTTAATCTGTAGGAAATGTTGTTTAAGGTATGTGTGTATACCTTCTAAAATAGTAGTGGGAATAAAAATTTAAAACAGGGACAGAAATCAATTTATTAGCATTCTTTGACAACCCCATATTGTTTTACTGGCATAAAATTCCTCAGTAATGTGTTCAAAGCCATTCTGAGACATATTCCAGGGCTGTATAAGACATAAAGGATATGATCGGCATTTAATGGCACTTAAAAAAAAACACACAGCCTATAGTAAAATAAAATTGAGTCATTTTTCTCACACGTAAAAGTAAACTGAATCGAGCTATTTAATGTTTTCATCCACTTTCAAAAATAATCAGTGATGCAGCTCTGAAGATTGAAGAGTGGACCGTATATCATTATTTCTGGAAGAATTGTTAGCACATCAGATAATGTAATCCAGGGAGCATAAATCAACTTGCAAAAAAAAGAGAAAGAAAGAAAGAAAAGAAGTGGGGAGTCTACTTAAATGTATAAAAAGAGGAGAAGCAGCCGGGCTCGGTGGCTCAGCCTGTAATCCCGCGCCTTTGGGAGGCTGAGGTGAGTGGATTGCCTGAGCCGCGGGTTCGAGACCCGCCTGGGCAACTTGGCGAGACCTCATCTCTACAATAAATCAAAAAATTAGCCGGGCGTGGTAGCGCGCGCCTGTAGTTCCAGCTACTTGGAAGGCTGAGGTGGAGGGATTGCCGGAGCCCAGCAGGTCGAGGCTGTGGTGGCCGGGAGCGGCCACTGCACTCCAGTCTGGGCGACAGAGTGAGACTCCAACTCAAAAAAAAAAAAAAAGATTGTTAATAACTTTTTGGTTTTCAGACTTTAGTCAATGGAGACCATATAAATAATAGAAGAGATTTTGCCCTCCGCATTATATGCTATGGTCTAATATGCTGGACTAGCTATATGCTATAGCTCTTATAGTCCCATTTATTTTCTTCTAATGGTATTTGCCAGGAAACTTTTTTCTTTCATTGTTCATATACTTATTGGTCTTTAAGTGAAAGGAAAACATAAAAACATGCCCTGAAAAAGAACAAATATTTTAAGGAAAGCCAGTTTAATTGTTTGTAGAAGCACTATCTAAAGTTTTAAAGGGAGTCCTGAATACAGGTAAACAGAAATCTTCCTGCCTCTTCCTGTTTTTCTGTCTCCCTCCTCCCACCCTCCCTTCCTTTCTTGCCAATAAGATGGTGGTAAAGAACCACATCATGACTTGTATGATGACTTTAATTGCCATATATTGTTGCAGGTGCTATGACCTTGTCTCAGTATTTATAGTTTAGACAACCTACTCCACGATACCTCTATGGCGTACATGCTCATTGCTTTGCCAAACTTGATATATTTTTCTTCACTTTGAGCCAACTTCTACATGTGGCCAACTCACCTATATCTCATACGTCACCATAAACCATCCACCAAAATTCAGGGGTAAGTTACATAGATTCTATTTCTCCTATGCTTGTCTGAAGAAGGAGGGCTAGCAGTCAAAGATGCATGGCATACAACCTCATGGGTTTTGCTGAGGCCAACACTGCTACTATAGCAGCTCCTGGCAGAAGAGAAGTTATCAGCAGAAAATATTCCAAGTGACTACTCCTGCTACCTCAGGCTGGAGGCTCAAGAGACTTACTCAGGGTTGTAACCATATTACAGTGATTCCACTAAATCCTGTCCTTCATACATCAAGGTTGAAAGTTTGCTCTGGAGCTATGTAAGGTAGGATGCAAGTGACTATAAGGATAGGAGCTGGTGTTTTCTATCAGAGCGTGAAGAACCTGTTTATGAAATGGCTTTATAATTTCCCAAGGGCATACAACCTTCTGGTCCAATTGCTCTTGCCAATGTCTCCTCAAGTTGGCAGACTCTGAAGGTCTCTACTTCTGATGAATACTGTAGATTTTATTTACCAAAAAAAGGGGGGAGGGGTTGGCCTAATCCTTTGGCCAAATTGGCATTTATTTCCTTTCACCTCTCTATTTTGCACTTGAGAATAGAGCCCATTTTTTTCTGATCCTAAGTCAGTCCTTTTTATTTGGTTTTTAAAAGGCAGAACCTCTTGCCCAAAAAAAATAAGGTAACATTAATGAATTGAAAACAGATTTTTCCGAACTTTCAAGCGTATTCCACACTTTTCCTAAAAGGCATATTAAATAATTCTACATGGGCAGGCAAAACTGTTTTGCATATGGCCAATTTTTGTTTGCATAAGGAGTTCAGGGGAAAATTTGCAATGGTTTGAAAAGAGCGCTGAACTTCCCCTTGTCCTGAATGAGTATATCTTCCTTTGCACTGTTTCCTGGGGCTTTAGTGTCTAATAAACATGATATTTAAAGCAATATCCATGATTAGCACTAGCACGTCTTCTCTTGACTCATCCAAAGGAATATGCCGTGTATTCAATTGCCTGCATCACATCTCTTGTGCAACGTCTTCAAAACGTACCACTTATCGAGACCATGGTGCACGTTGCATCTCTCTCCTCTCCTCCCTACAAACCTATCCCTCCTCCAATTTGCTTTTATGAATGACTCCTGAACTCTGAGAGGAATTAGGCAGAAACCTGGGCATCATTCTTTGCCATTTTCCTTTTCCTCAATATAACCTCCCCTCCAATTCATAGCTGAGTCTGCTGATTTCACCTTGGATTTGTGTTTGAAACCCACAAGTCTCTAATTACCTCCAGGCCCACCATCTTATTTCTGGCCACCATCAGCCATTGTCATGTCAACAGCAATAGCTTCCTGTCCAGGACACTGCTTCCATACAAGTGCACTTCAAATTCATCAGCTCATGAGATACTTTTAATCCTAAATTTGAACAACTTACTCGCCCCCTAGAGTAAATACCCAAATCCTTTCCATAACCTAGAAGCCCTTGCATGATTGAGCTCCTGCCTATTTCTCTGACTTCTAGACCTACTTTGCTCCTTACTTGCTGCACTCCAGCCACACTGGCTAAATTTCAGTCTTTAGAACACACCTAACTCAGGGCCTTTACACATGCCTGTGCCTTTTGCTTTTGTTGCACACCCACCCAACTTAATCCAACTCCTATTCAAACTTTTAGGTCTTTAGTTTAAAACACCTTCCTCTAAATCACATCCCTGCTGAAACTCTCACAGCATCCTATTTCATTTTTTCTTTATGGTGCTGACCACAGGATGGTATTACACCAATTAGTTTGTTATCTCCCCCTACCAGAATCTGAGTTGTAGGAGGAGAGAAGGTCATATCTCTTGTTGAATGAATAACTCAATGAGTGGTTCTAAAAAGTAAATACTGTGATCCCTATTTTTTTTAGATGAAAAGACTGAGGTTCAGAGATTGTCACTGATTTTCTTAACTCCTCCCAGCTATGAGATTCAACTCTAAATCTCTCTGGATTCAAAGCCTGTGCTCTGCTCTCTGTTCCACTGGCATATGTGTCAATGGTTTCACCTCAGTCCAATCTACAGTCCTCCACACTATATGCACATCTCACACAGGCCTCAAAATCACCCTGAGTTGAGTACTATTATTATCTCTGTTTATAGATGAGGAAACTGTGGCCCAGAGTTGAAGAGGCAAACCCCAGGAAACACAGGAAGTCGTGGGGGCTGTAATTTGGACCCAGACTGACTCCTCCAGGGTTTTTATAAGCTGCTCTTGGCTACATTCTCCCACTTTCTTTCGGTCACATTTGAACACGCTGCAGGACACTGCTGGCTTCCTGGTGGCCTGCTTTCTTCACTATCCCTCTCTTACTTTGCTCTGTGCTCTATTCCTGAGACTGGCAAGTACATTCTTCAGGTCCCCCTAGTGGTTTCTGGTTAAATTCAGTCAATAGGAGGCAGCAGCAGGAACTGGGATAGGAGAGAAAGAAAATGCGGGGCAAGTCTCCTGCCCTCTCTCTGCTTTGGGTGGTGTTGCAGGCAGCAGTTGTAGCTTCTCCTTGCTTTGATGTCTCTCTGAACGGCCTTTCTCTCCATGGCTCTGGCTAATCTAACAATGGTTAGTTAATAGAAATCTCCAAGCTCACACCAGTACTAACAACCTCCCAGTGGTGTGGAATGTCAAAGAGAAGAGATGGGGGGGCACTGTTTTCTGGGTGTCTGGGTGCCTTACTGTTCACTGTATTTGGTTTTTCCTCTCTCCTAATACCTTTGTAACAAGTTCTTCATATGTTAAATCTCCTCTGTGGAACCACCTGGCATCCTGTGTAGGCTTTAGTCACCACTATCCGAGTGCTCATCTGACTTTCCCACTCCCTAAACCTGGATTATAGAAAGGTTTAAGATGGACCTGAGACCTGCAGGCTGTGAGCAAGAAGCCATGACATAAACCCTCTTAGGGTTGTTTCATTTACTCTTTACACCCCTAGGGTACCTTTAGGATATGGAGGCTGTAATGTGCTAAGTGATGCCCTAATAACACTGAAGAATTGAGCAGCTTCCAGAGGTGCTAAATGTACCAGTGGGAATTGACTAATTAAGAGGGAGAATCTGTCTCACCAGAAAGCATCATGTTTAATTATAGTGGAAAAGGTAACAGCACAAAGAGATTCTACAAACGTACTGTACCTGAGGGCAGCCTCACAGTCACTGTCCTGTACTCTCTGACTTTGCTTGCTCAGCTTCTGATCTTGCTACCTTAGGAGGCAGGAGGGACAAGCACGCCCACCCTAGTTCCTGAAGCATTCTTCAGCTTCAGAAACACACCTCCTGCTACCTTGGGAATCATTATTCAAAGTAGCAAGAATTCTTCCAGATAAATCACAATCCTTCCTCCTTTGCACCCAAAACAAAGAGAAAAAAAAAAAAAAAAAAAAAGAGGCAAAATGGACCCGGCCCCAAAGCTAGTATTCTAATGGGTTCGTGAGCTATCATAGAGAATGTGGCAACATGACACAATGACTTCAATTAACTACTAAAAGTTTTTGGTCCAAAGTGTAAAATTTAGCTTCCACTCCCCCTACATTAAGTTATTAAAAAAAAATATGTCTGTAATGTAGAATGGGAATAAATAAAGTGTGACTGAATGCCTTTCTCTAGCTGGGGTATCATCCTTGATGTTATCAATTTTAATAGCTACTTAAATATGTCAAGATCTATTTAAGTTCAGACAAGCACAACTAACACTCAAGTCAGTTCTTTAGAACTAGAATGACTCAATTTGGGTGATACTTAGTAAATTTGTGCTTATGTTTTTTTCTGAGCAAATGAACTGAAATAATTATAAAATTGAAACATTTTATAAGGTGACACTACTGCATTTAATTGTATGAAATTTACAGGGTAGAAAATGTAATCATTTTATTCAGCAGTCCATGGTGTAATTAAGACTATTCTTTTGAGGTATCTTGTATTTATGATTTTCCTCTTCCACCTGGATGAGATGTCTCAAATTCAAAATTATACATCAATTAGGTATATTTTCAGGATTATTTTTTAAGGGGCCTGTTTTCTAATATCATGTATCCCTGATTTTCTTATCCACAGGGATGCTTTTGCAATCAGAAGAGTGTAGAATCAGAAGCAGGGACGCAGACAGTTCTCTGAACTTTCTCCATTTTATTCAGGAAAGGGACCACATACAACGAACCACAATTTAATAATAAAGTAATGTTGCAGCACATAGTGTGTGATGTGCAGTAAAGATCCTTTTAAATTCCCATCAGAGCACACACCATGAACTGTGCTAATGGATGTAACACATTTTACAAAATCTGCATGTGTGAGGCTTTTCCATCCTGTTTTAAGTGGGGCAATGTATATAAATAATAGATATTAGCAATTAAGCATCCATTCATATGCACTCATTTATACATTTGAAAATAAATTAACCACAAACTACATGAAAGTGGATGCAATCTTCTCTTTCCCCTTCTGTTTTCCCTGCTGTTCCTAAAAGATATTTCTGTATTTATCTCAGTACGAACAATGACCCCAGCTCTCAATTTCTGCATCCTTAAATTAATTACTATCAAAAATTCTCTAAAATGAATTGAGTCTGACTTAACTCTTGATTTCCTTGATGTTTGCTGTTTAGGATAATGAGAGTTTCTTATCACTCTTCTTTTTGCTTTTTTTTTTTTTTTTCTTTCTCACTTTCTCTTTTATCCAGGTACCAAAAGCTCTTTACTTCATTGGGAAGATTTTTCTACATCACCCATGCCGTTAGCTTACAACCTGAATTTTCTGGTTCACACTGGCCTCTGCTCAGTCCTTCAGAAAAAAACAGCCTGGTTCAATCATCCTCATAAATCTCCTTTGCTCTTAGAATGGAGAATAACCTGATATTTTATTTTATTTGCATGAGGCTTTTAAGTATCAGTTGCCATTTCAATGGAGTAGTTAGTTTGACCCTTCCCTGGGAATACAAAGGTTCAGGTATTGTGCTAAGCCGTTTCCATTCTCCCAGTGTCCCTAATAGGACAGATCAGAGTGGTTTTGGAGGGATACTGCATTTCACTGTGTAGATAAGTATAATGACAATTCCTAACTCTGGAATTATTAACCAGGCACACATCATGAGCAATACCCATGCATCTCTGGTACGATTTGATAAAATGCTCTAGCATTTAAGATGCTTTTGCAGAGAAATCTCCTGCATGAATTCTTTTCTTGACTGTCATTAACCTTTACCAACACTAGGGACTTGAGCATTATCCTGAACTCAAAACCACAACCTAATATTTACAGGCCAAAGTTGGTCCAAAGATGTGCTGTTGGGAGGGTCTTGAGTTTTATAAAATAAATAGAACTAATTATCAACACTAGAAAACATAGAAATTTCACACAACACTCCTGGTTTCTGGCTTTTCTTAGAAAATGCCAAGATCTGACATTTGGGGCCTATATTTCCTTCGGGCAGTTATCAGAGTAGAAGTAGTGAGACAATGTTCTCTAGCTTGCCAAAGTCCTCACCAATCTCTATTGTTTACTTTCAGTTTTTATTGCTATCCATATTCTCTCCTGGCAACTGCAGCAATCAAGTCTATAGTTTCTGGTCTAAGGCATCCATGACAACATGTGCACAAGACACCACATATATTACATGTGTTAGAAGTCTTCTCTCTCTTTACTTTATTAAAATTGTAACCGTAACCAAAGCTGAAATTGAATATCTACTGTGTGTCAGCTTTTGTGCTAGGTGCTTTACACGTGTTATTTTATTTGATCCTCAAAATGCCCCATGATATGTTACTAACCCTATAATATAACTGAAAAACTGAGATTCAGAGATGGTTAAAAAAAAATCTCATCTGGTATTATATAGTTAATAAACTTCAGGGGCAAGAGTGAAACTGATGTGACTCCAAAGGTGCTGTTATATAAAGTTTATTTAATCTTTTTTTCTTATTTTCAAAAAGTAAATATGCATTTCAATGTAGCCCAGAAACCATATCCTGTTACATTTTCCTTTGAGAAACTCCAGGCTTTCTTTAAATGCAAATGTAGATATTGAATACTACAAAATTCTTGAATGGTTTATATCTCCTGTAAAGGTCACTGTAAAGTTAACTCGAGTGGAATTCCATATCTTGGTGTGGAGTCCATGATTTTGAACTTGACTGTGCTGATCATTTACCACCAGAGCAATTTGATTCTTTGCAAATGGAATATCCCCTTTGTGTCATATACAGAGATGGTTTGGTCTACCCTTGCACTGATCAGAATGCCCAGGAAGTGATATTACCTAGAGGAACCAACCCTTTTCATAGATTGCTGATGTAAGCATCTTAATATTTTATACTGTTTATATTTATATATTTCTAGCAGTTTAATACCATTCCACTCTGCCTTCTACTCCTTCTCTCAGTCTAGAGCTACAGGCTGAATAGTCCCACATCTGAGAGAGGAAAAAAGTCTGCCATTTTCCTTTCTCTACTTCATAGCCTCATAGCAAGAGTGGTTATGCCCCACCACAGCTATTTAAAACACATTGCCTTTGATTCCCAGCGTTGAGAGCAAACAATCTGCCAAGCACCTCATAACTGCAAAGTGACCTTGACATGTGTCATTCACCAGGGTTTTCAAATCGAAGTCTTCCTGTTTAATATTCATAAAGACTTTTTTTTCTCTAACAGCATATGTGATGATTTTACAGGGGTTGGGGGTTGGGGAGCTTTATTTAGAGATGGGTTGAATTCTGAGAAACATACCATCAGTGTCTCTCTGATGAACTGAATTATCAGTTTGGAGGTAGGAAAATTTCGTTTGGCATTCTTCAAGGGAGGACAGTGATGTGCTGGATTCTGACAGTGTTTTCGCATTGGGGGTTTCCTTGGCTGGTCCATCTGTGATATTGAATTCAGATACTGAATTTATAACGATAGCATTAATAGGTTTCTCGTCTGCATGCTTTTCATTTGTGAGTTGCGTATCTAGATGGAAAAAGAAAAAAAAAAACATACACAAATCCACTATAGTTTACATGACTTAGTGATCTAAGAATGGACATTTACAGAAAAGTTTACACCCTAGACTTTTATATGAATAAAGCCTTGATAAAAAGAATGAAGCATTGAGCAGGATAATTACAAGTAAAAGTGTAAGTGAGAATAGTAGAGTGAGATCGTAACATTTTATACAAATTAGAAGTTTCACCTATCACAGTAATTTATTTCTACTTTTTTTGGTGATATATAGGGAGAATCAAGGAATTCATTCATTTGGATCAACAAAATCTCATAGTACTGTCTCAGTGTACTGTCATGGTGCATTCTGAATCTGAGAAGCAGGAAAAGGTTTTATAACGAGGGAGAGACCTGAAAAACTCCAGGATTTATTTATAAAAAACTGTATATTTATTCTTGCATGTTTAAACTTCGGTCACCTACAAAATACTCTGTTTTTTGCAATACACCTATTGAGATGCTTTTTCCACTGGTCAAATAGTTTTTGAACTCATCAATTCTGATGCCCTTTATGCATCAAAATTTTGTTTCACCTCTTCCACATCAGCAGCATATTTCTCTTTAAGGAGTTTTCTCATCCATGGAAACAAAACAAAAGTCTTAGTCTTTTGGGTCGAGATCTGGTGAATAGTGAGGGTAGGACATGGGGGTCATGTGATTTTTTTTGGTCAAAAACTGCCGAACACTCAGTATGGTGTAGACAGTCAGGTACATTGTCATGGGAAGAACCAGTCACCTGTTTGCCACAACTTGGGACATTTCTTCCACAAATCATCATGCAACCTTCTCAAATCTTCCAGATAAAAGCTTTGGTTGTCTTTTGATCTAGAGGAACCAATTCCGAGTGTATTACAAGGAGCCTGCCTGCCAAAAAGATAATTCTGGGTTTTTTTTTAATCCCCCCCCCCCGCCCGCACCCCCCGCCTCAGATGCTAGGTAGTACTGCTGTGTGATTTACATGATCTCAGTCAAATCACTGCAAACCTCAGTTTCCTCCCCTGAAAAAGAAAAATGGATAGAGATGAATAGTCTATAAGCTCAGTCCTACTTCTGCCCTCAAAACCTCTCAGTGGCTATCCCTTTCTCTGCCTTGGGATTGAAGTCCCTACTCAGCAGATAACCTGTATGGCTTTGGGAGTGTGCTTCTCAGTAACATGCTTTATGTCCACATAGCCATCTGGCACAATCGTTAGAGATGTTCAGGGAACTTTTGGCAAAGTCCTAGACTGAGATTATGGAGAAGGCAGAAAAGGCCAAGTGCCTTATGTGTTTCAGATCTATACAGTTGGCCTTCTGTATCCACGAGTACTACATCTCCACATTCAATCAACTGCCAATAGAACATAATTGGATAAAAACTCCCAAAATAACAACATAATAATAAAAAATAATACAAACAAAAGGCAATACAGTGTAACAACCATTTACATAGTATTTGCATTGTATTAGGTATTATAAGTAATCTAGAGATGATTTAACGTGTATAGAAGGATGTGTGGAGGCTATATGGCTAAAAGGATGTGTGGAGGCTATGTCATTTTATATCAGGAACTTGAGCATTCAAAGATTTTGGTATCCATGGTGGGGGGGTGGGTCTTGGAACCAATTCTCTTTGGATACCGAAGGAAGAATACATTCATTCACTCATTCCATAAAATAATTGCATTCTGTTATGTAAATAGCAATAGCTGAACATTGGGGATATGGTGATGACTAAGAAAGGCATTGACCCTGGCTTTCATGAGCATCAAGCAAGTTAGCAAAGAAGTAAATACTTAAGTTACAGGATTGAGGAGGTATGAAAGAGAAGAGTACCAGGAAATTGCATTAGACTGGATAGTTAATTTACAACTTACTTATACCCATTAAGTAGAGTCCCCAGATTGCGAAAGGAATTAACAGAAGAAGTTCTTGAACATGCAACCAGGCTGATTCCCAGGAATATCTTAAGACCTAAACAAGCAACAGTCCTGGTGGCACTATTGGGAGGTGGTTCAGATGCATTCTGGGGAATTACATTCCTGTTGCTAGCACAATGTTTGGTTGATTCAACATTGCTCATCTAGTGACTGAAAAAATTAATAATGCAATTGGCAACTTGGTTGGGTTTTATCATGTTTATGCAGCTCGGAGCAAGAAATACATTTTTGCCAAACCCATCTTCATTGTGTTTTCCAAAGTCATTTCTTTGTTTGGGGCAGATGGAAATCTCTACTTGGTCCTGCCTCCTAGGGCAGTGGTTCCCAGACTTCGTGTAGAGTAGAATCACTCGGGAAATCTTTTAAAAAGTTGGAATTTTAGCTGGGCGTGGTGGCGAGCGTCTGTAGTACCAGCTACTTGGAAGGCTGAGGCGGAAGGATCGCCGGAGCCCAGCAGGTCGAGGCTGCAGTGGCTAAGAGCGTGCCACTGCACTCCAGCCTGGGTGACAAGAGCGAGACTCCAACTCAAAAAAAATAATTGGAATTTTTAAAAGCTCGGACACTTCCTCAGCAGACAAATTTAATCACAATACTTCACAGGGGTGGGGGTTTGGGGTAGGGTGGGCTTTGAAGCTTCCCAGGTAATTTCAACATGTAGACAAGTTTGGGAACCACTGTGCTAGGGCCTTCTGCTTTTGAGACAGAGGAAAGAGAGAGAACACCCCACTGACTTGTGCATCAGTGATCTTCAGAAACCAATCATGAGATAGTCACTTTCTGAAGGCTCCTAACTGGCACCAGAGCTAACAGCTTAGTACACATAATTGTCTTAGGTCATTTTTGTTTCTTTCTGATCCTCCAAACCACCCTATTTTTCAACAGTGTTTGATTTTTATTCCCCTTATGTGCTGGCTTTGAATCTCTTGGTTGTGATTTGACCCACCCTAAAAAGGATGAGCAGAAATTGGAGCTCATGAAAACACCTATTGTTGATGGTAATTAACACAGTATTGAATACTCTAAAATAGAATTGACTCAACAGATGGGGAAACTTTAGGCTTCTTTTTACTCGAGAGGGATTCACCAAATTAATGATGACGAAAATAATAATCAATATATTTTTGTTACTTGGATATCAAAGCACCCAGTCATCAGCTAATATTACAAACAGATGGACATTTGAATTATGCCTTAGAACATTAAGAGCAGTATTGATATTTTGGGCCAAATAATTTTTTGTCACGGGGAGATTGTAGAGTGGCACTATCCTTGTCCTCAACCCACTAGATGCCAGTGGCACCTATCATACTAGGTCATGACAATAAAAAATGTTTGTAGACATTGCTAAATTTCCCCTGTGGAATAAAATCATTCAGATTGAAACCACTGCTTTGCACACATGCACACATGTGCACACACAGTTGCATGCATTTTGTGTTAAGTTGCATATTACCACTTATATACCTTTTTGAACTCAGGTTCTATAAGACTCTAGGAGGTAGATATTGTTAGCCTCCTTGAACAGATGGGAAATGTATGAATGGGTATCCCCGGTTAACAGATGAATGAAGGTAAGCAAGGCTTAGAGAGTTTATTTAGGTAAGTTGTCCAAGGCCTTCTCGTTAGTCAATGGGAGAACTGGAATTCAAACCTAGGCCTGGTGGATTCCAAAAGCTTTGTTCTTATCTTTGCCCCTTTTATATCATACAACATTTTCTCTGATTTATTCTTGACTTTTATCTCTGCTTCTTAACTGCTGAGACTGCACATCAGCAAAACCTTCTCTACCCTAAATCCCATGATGTGTCACCTGCCCAAAATTGAGCCTTGCAAATAACTAGGTTTTAGAGACCTGCCTTTCCCTGAGCAGCCTTTGCAAAGCGAAACTACCTTCTTGCACACTCAGGGAATCCTGCCTGTTCAGTCACAGCTGCTTTATACTGCACATTAGAGAGCAGCTCAGACAGAGCTGATAGATAACGAATCCTTGATGAGTATAGAGATTGCAGCAGCTATTTACTTAACAGAATTAATTAACAATCAGTTCAAATTATCACACGTAGTCAGGCTGCATGTAATTTAAATTGCTTTTGCACAAAGTAATTCAGTAACAAAAAAAAGTTGGATAGAGGTTACTGAAATGTAAGAACATGCGGAGAATACGGTATACAGCCAAGTGGTATATGATTCTCTTTTTAATTTTGTGACAATTTTAAGTATAGCATTTTGAATGTAAGTGGTGTGCTACATTAAGCAACCATTTGGAGCACACTAGGCTTGTACTGAGAGAATTTTATGGAGAAGTTAAACTGCCATTCATAAAGTTATTTTAATTCTATATCTCTGTTTATATTTTTATTTTTTCATTCCGCTGTGGCAACTATCTGTTGCCCATTAGAAAATCATCTGACATATACACATTTGAGAACCCAGTCTGTTCAACCCAGAATTCTGACATCTGAAGTGAGTCACAATTTTTGGGTGAATGCTACTGACATCTTCCATCTTTTGTAGATGGAATGCTAACAATAATTTCCTCAGATTTTCCTTGACGGTGTTATTTGACATTGCACCCAAAGTAATATAAAGTAGCATAAGCTCAAAGAAGAAACACATAAAAAGTGGTATCACATCTTCTGCAGAAAAAAACTACTTTGGAATTAAATAAGGAACTCGTGAAACTATATTTGGGATGTTATACATAGTTCTTGACATTAACTTAGAGAAAATAATTTTTTTCAACAGAAAAATACAAACCAAAATTAGGATAAAAATTAGAAACTCATCTATATTTCTTAGAAAAAAAATTGAAGTGTATCTTAAAAGTCAGTGAAATAGAAAATTCATGTTTTGATTAGAAGTAATTGCAAGAACCAATGGGCATAAACTTAAGTAACAGAAAAGATAGACAGTTAATTAATTTTTTATTACCGTTGAGCAAATGTTATTAATTTAATTCAATTAACATTTATTGAGTACCCACATGCAATAGATGAATCAGTGTGACAGGAGTTATTAATTTATTTACTTTAAGTTATTAAGGAAACATTTTAATGATTTTCATTTTTGCTCACTAAATGTGACCTTGTAATTTTTGCATCCGTGTATTTTTTATTTGAGTTTTTATAGATATAAGCATTAAAATTATGAATAAGTAGTATCTTTTCTTTCCTAGTTCCTCTGTTTCCATTCTTGTTTTTTCCTTTCCTTTTCTTCTTCCTTTCCTCTCCCTCTTTCCTTTCCTTTTCCTTTTCTGTTCACTCTTCCTTTCTTTGGATTAATTTCCTGACTGACCTGCTCTCTCTATTATCAGCTTCTTTATTTCCTCCAGCTCTTCATTGAATTTATTTCTTAGGACCTTGTTCTCTTAGTTCCTTCCCTTCTACCCTACCCTTGAAGTCCACACTCACAACTTCATTGTTTTCTTTGTGAAGTTGGCCCCTCAATCTTCATGCAGCCTGTCAGACAATGAGGCAGGCAATATTTCCTAAGCATAAACTCTTTGCCCGACCCCATGCTAACCATTGGAGAATTCAGAGAAGAGTGACAGATGGTCTCAGTCCTCAAGAAGCCCACAGTCATCACAAATTGCAGTCTCACACTTGTAACTGACTATTGGATATTTTATTTGGGTAACCAGCAAAATCCTTTTAATCAGGATGTCTTTTTTTCTACTAAGCCTCTCACTTTCCCCCCCCAAACTGAGTAACTCTGGTTATCCCTGGAGAATTCACAATTCAATTTCTCTTCATTGTGTTGTCATTTTTCCAGTTCCCTAGGTTTAAAACTAGTCTTGGTCGGGCGCGGTGACTCAAGCCTGTAATCTCAGCACTTTGGGAGGCTGAGGCGAGAAGACTGCCTGAGTCCAGGAGTTTGAGACCAGCCTGGGCAACTTGGTGAGACCTCATCTACAGTAAATCCAAAAATAAGCTGGGTATGGTAGCGAGTGCCTATAGGTACAGCTACTTGAAAGGCTGAGGTGGCAGGATCACCTGAGCCTAGCAGGTTGAGGCCGTGGTAGGCAAGAGTGTGCCACAGCACTCCACTCTGGGCAACAGAGTAAGACTCCAACTCAAAACAAAAGCAAAAACAAAACTAGTCTTTGACTTGCCTCATCCTTCCATCCAATATTTACCAGTTCTTGTTTCTTATTCCTTCTAAATATTTCTCAATCCATATCTGCATTTTCATTTCCATCACTACCACTCAGGTTTAATTCTCTGTGCCTTCAAATCTGGACTCTTAGTAGTCATTGGGCCTAACTATTGTGACCACTCTTTTCAAGACATCTGATGCACTACAATCAAAATGATGTTTTTAACAATATTCTTGTGATCATATTGCTCATAAAAAAGCAAAACAAAACACATACATCATAAACACACACACAGAAACCCAGTAAAGGCTCATTACCTGAATATTTTCCCATTCTTTTAATAAAATGTTTCTTTTTCTTTTTAGACATAGCCTGTTGCCCAGGCTGGACTTGAACTCCTTTTCTCAAGTGATCTTCCCCTTCAGCCTTCTGAGTAGCTTTCTTGTTCTCATTTAACCTACCCAATCCTTTGCCAAGTTGCCTTTTGAAATAGGTAGCTTGTTGCTAAATTTTTCTTGTGAGTGGTAAACTCTAGATATATGAAATTCCAAATATATGAAAATTATTAGATAAGACTTTAAGGTAGGGTGATTTTAATTTTAGTTCTAGGCCAAAACATTTAAAATGATTTTAATTTTAGTTCTAGGCCAAAAACATCTCAAATGTATAGACCATTTTAAAACTATATATTGGTGAATTATATTTTTCCTTGAATTGAAACTATACTCTGGCTTAGAATTTAGTACTGTAATTATCCGTGGTTGAAATCAGATCAAGGCAGATAAGTGACATTTCAAGGCATAAACTACTAAACCATTAACAAATTATTGTGGTTATGAAAGGTAGTTAATTAAAGTGACATTGTAGAAAAAATTTTTTTCCTTCTTATGAGAATTTTGTAAAGTTCACACAAATGTTAGCAATGAATTTTATTGTTGTTGTTAAAATATATGACTATATTCTTCACAGTTTGGCAGGTAGTAACACAATATACAAAATATAAGAAATCATTCCACATGATCAAACATGATGAAAATTATTAGAAAGGGTAAAAATCATCTTTTCTTGATGTATAGATCATTATTATTCTTATATTGAATGAAATTTGAAAACTGATACTTTGGCTGAAGACAAAACAAAATTAAGAAAATAGGTATTCCTTTGCACTGATAAAAAGCATAATAAAGGGTGATCAATATTCAAAAAGCTGTGCTTTCAAGAAAATGATATTTTCTTCTTTGGAAGCTGAGTTATAAAGCTGAGTAGATAATTTTCTTCAGCTGAGAGATGAAGGCTTCCTAAAATGCCCTCATCTTTTTCAAATGAATGAGAATAAATATTTCACAGAGTATTCAATTGCTATATTCTGATAGATTGGATAAGACAAATTTTGAGTTCATTAAATCTAATTTCTTGTGGGGGGTGAGGAATAAATAAGATAAATACATTTGACATCTTTTCTTTAATTTTCAAATGCCAGCTCTAGTTAAAAGATGTCCTTTAAAGACTTTCAACTTAGAGTAGCAGTTATATAAATCATTGTTTTGATTTGTCTTCTGCAGTGCTTCAACCAAAACTCTGCCTCAAAAAAAAAAAAAAAACACACTAGATGAAATGTTTATCAAGGGTTATGACAAGAGGACATTTTAAGCCTTTTCAATCAGCCTTAGTAATTTTTTTTTAAAAAGAGAAAAAAAGCAAAAGTATATTATTTCTCCAGAAATAATAGCAGCAAGTGTTCAAGGTGAAAAGGATTAAAGGGTAAAAAGGAATAGAGGGAACAAGACTGAACATTGCCTCTCCCTAAGCTTCCTCCACACCTGTGAAACAATTTCAATATTTTGGGGCTGAAGTGGGGTTTTTCTTTTTTTGCCTAACAATTCCAGATAATTACCTTAGTTTTTCTGCTCGCCACTATACTTTGCACCTGTAGACAGACATAGACTAAGTGATATACTTTTATAGCTAGACCATAAGCTGGTAACAAGGAGCAATTGACTCCTAAGAGGTGGTTGAATCTTCTTCAGACATGAAAGCAGTTTGCAATTATGAGTCTCCATTTCATTTTTATGCAGTTACCTTCAGTTTAATGTTTGTAAAAAGTGTCTCAAGAAATAAAGATTATGTTATCCGAGGAAAAAATTGGTTAGCCGTTTTTATAGTTTGATACACTTGGGTTAGTAATAGGTTTAGTGCTCAGGAAAAATAAATGAAGCCAATCAGGCTATAAACCCATGTGTAATTGGTATTACATATACAGTTGATTTTTTTTTACTATCACTTTAAATATAAATGATAAAGAAGCCATAATTATTTAGAATATTCTCTATTATGTTAAAACCATCACAATATATTCATCCCAAATATCTGAACGTCACTTAAAAAGTCTCTTACGTGCATTATCACTTTCAAAGCTCACAACAGTTTTGCAAAGTATTTTTATCGCTATTACATGAACAAGGAAGTGGATAGAGGGTCAGAACTTTTAGTGGTTTGCCCAAGATTACCCAGCTGGTAAGGGGCAGAGCTGGTCCTTGACCTTATGTCTTCTGATGGCAAACTTCACATTCCCAAACTGCTTTAGAAACCAGGCGCTCTGACATGAGACGGAGATACTTTTTCTGAAGTATAATTCCTTTGTTTCTTCTAACTTTTCTTTCTTTAGGTTAATTGATCTTGCTCGTACTTGATTAGAAGGTACTTTATATATGTATTTAAAATCAAAACTCCTATTTGGTAACTAATGATTGCATTTTTCAAACTTATTCCTCAAAGCCAAATGTAAGAAGTTTCCTACAATCTCCCCCTCTTCCCCACTCCAGTCAAAATTGTTTCCTTAGGCTGGGCTCAGATTCCTGGGCTCAAGCAATTCTCTCACCTTGGCCTTCCAAAATGCTGGGATTACAGGTGTGAGCCACCATGCCTGTCCTGTCCTGTGATTAATTGTGGGTGTAATTTCTTTTCCCCTTCTGTTGTGAACTCCCTGAGAAGATGCATGTTCCATTCATTTTCCATTTCCCAGCACCTAGCATGGTGTCTGGCAGAAAGCAAATGTTAAATTTCAGTAGACTGATAACTGATGGAAAGATTTCAGGTAGAGTGTCTTGGCTTTAGGTTGCCAATGAACTCATCCCTAAGAGAGGTTTGCTGAGCACATCCCATTTGTCTTCCTTCCTCACTCTCAATATGCCAATTGATCCCGATAAAAGTCTAGAAATTTCTCTCTTTTGTGCTGAAATACATCTTGATTTTTATTTGAATGCAACGTGTTTTTTATTTTGTATTTATGCATTGCATAGTTATAAAACTGTGAAGAATATAAAAACATAAAAAGATAATTAAATCCCTATAATTCTACTATTGTAACACATCATTGTATTTGTTCCCCCAAAGTGGAAATATCTGGTGTATGTATATATTTATAGATAATAATTAGAATGAGAATATGTTTTCATTCTAATTTATACATAAATTAATATATAATTAGAATATATGTTAGAACACATAATTACAAAATTAATTTACATTAATTTGATTAATTTATATTACTGTATATTCAAATATATAATTGATATTATATAATATAAATATTCTAATTCTAACAAATATATATATACCTATATATTAAATATAGTTCTTTCCTGTTGCCACTCACTCTTCTATGAGCTTTGCATATATTAACCCACTAAATACTACCAGCAACCCTATGTGATAGGTATTACTAGTGTCATCCCCATTTTTCAAAGGAGGACACAGTAGCACAGAGATATAAAATAACTTAGCCAAGGTCACACAGCTAGTAAGTGATGGAGCTGGGATTTTAACTGAGGCAGCCTGGCTCTAAGCCCATGATCCTAACCAATATGCCATACTGTCTATCTAGACAGATTTTTTAAAAATCACATTGAACTCTTATTGACTATATTATAAAAGCTGCCATTATATCATAAACATTTTCCTACACCCTACATCTTAAAGACTATTAAAAAAAATTCAAGTCTCAGCTCAATGTCACCTCTTCAAAGAGTCCTTCCTTTATGCTAAATCTAAAACAGTGGTTCTCTATCAGGGCAGATTTTGCCCCCCAAGGGGATATTTGGCAATATCTGAAGACAATGCTTATTGTCCAAATGGGATGGATGCTACTAGCATTTTGTGAGTAGAAGCCAGGGATGCTGCTAAACATTCTGTTGTGCAAAGAAACCCCTTGCCTCACCACCAAATCCCATAACGAATGCGGCTTCAAATGTCATAGTGCCACGGTTGAGAAATTCTTATAAAAAGTAATCTTCTACCCTCTTCACCAGCCATTTCAGTCCTATCATCTGTTTCATTTTCTCCATAGTGTTTTTCAGTATATTGAAAATATTTTGTGTATTTATTTGTTTACTTGCTTATGGTGTATATGTATTTCCCACCTTTAACTAAAATACCCCCTTTAGGAAAGCTTGTCTGTGTTAATTAATTGCTATATTCTAGAAGTACCTGGAAAACTCTATATATGGGGAATCAAAGAATGCATAGCATTTCTTGCATGGTGTCTCACAAACTGTTTAGCAATTTCCCATTTAATAAAAATGTAGATTGTTTCCCATTTTTGCTCTTATAAATACCCTTTTTTTTTTTTTTTTAGGTTAGGCTCTTACTCTGTCACCCAGGCTGGATTGCAGTGGCTCAATCACAGCTCGCTGCAGCCTCAAATTCCTGGTCTCAAATAATCCTCTACCTCAGCTCCCCCAATAACTGGGACTATAGGTCTGAGCCACCATGCCTGGATAATTTTTTATTTTATTTTAATTTTTGTAGAGACAGGATCTCACTATGTTGCCCAGGCCAGTCTTGAACTCCTGACCTCAAGAGATCCTCCCACCTCAACCTCCCAAAGTGTTGGGACTACAGGCGTGAGCCAACATGCCTGGTCCTCTATATACTCTTGAAATAAAAATTATTTTAATGAAGCTTTTAAAAAATATTTATTTTTGTAGGTTGAATTTATAGGAAAGTACCTATTGAATTAAGGACTGGATTTCTGAAGCTCTTCATAAAATTTAATAATCGCGTACCAGAAAAATTGTGGTCATTTATACTCACAGCAACAACAGTGATTAGAAGTTTATCTGCTGTTCTCTGACCAATTCTAGGTTTTACCATTAAAATAATTTATTTTTATTCATTTGAAAGAAACTTTGATTCATGCCCAATTTCCTACAGCTGAAGTAGAAGGTATTTTCATATCCACTGCTTTTCTGTGGGATTTTTGTTCCACAACGGGGTTCATGAATAATTCTGAGATCTCTTGCATTATAAGGAAATGGCAGGCCGTTAAAGACAATCATTCTGCATTCATAGATCAATACATTCTTGTTGGAAAATATATATTATTTGATCGATGACTGGATTTGGTTTATTTAGTTAGCTCTTGTCTTTGAGTTATGAGGGCTTTGAGGTGACATATTAGTTGATGGACTTGGGAACCTACCTATCAGCACCTAGGTTAGTATCCATCTATTCTGTATCTATACAAATGTAGGATAGAAATAAGGCCTACTCAAAGATCTCAGAGAGACCTGAAGTCAGGACACATTACCCTTGCAAGAGATAATGGTTGGGAGAGGAGAAGCAAACCACATGATTATTCATGACTCTTTTTGCCCAGTGTGTGCACCCAACATATTATGGAATCTATCAAAAGGCCTAATTGCGGTTTGAAGATCTAAGTTCCTGGTGTCCCACCTGGTGGAAGTTTATCCCAATGGTCGCCAAAGTGGCATATAGGTATATCTAGAGGAGGCACAAGTCTCTCCAATGAGGTTAGAGCATCTATTTCTATTTTTAAAAATCCAAATATAATAGCTATTTTTGTATATTAAATAATGTATATTACAGTTAACATGGTAGCATATGCTTTCATTGTGTGTGTGTATATGTTTATATATTGTATGTATGTATTAGGTAGGCTTGCTATTTGCCTTTTTTTTACTAATAAAGGTTTATAAGGCTTATAATAAGAAGTTTGGAGACCACCAGTTCAAGTAATCGACTGGAGGTCAACATTCTACATCCTCTCCTACTGAAGAAATTCAATTTTCTTTTGCTTTCTTTTGGTACCCAGGGTGTGGTTGCTGGAACGTTTACAGCCACAGCAGCTGCAGTAGTGGCCTGAGTAGACTTTTCCTCTGAGTTTCTATAGTGGTAACAGGATTAACAGACTCTATTCTGGAAGTACTTGGGTGGCATAACACCTCCCAGCAGAACTATTCCTGACAAGGATGTGCAGATGGAAATGCATATTTATGTCACTTAAAGCCTACAAGAGACACAAGGATTTGAGCTATAACAATAAATAGAAAAAAAATTCTTCAGCATTTTTGGTAACCCATACTCAAGTGCATTGACTGTGCTTGGCGAAAGACCTACAGTTTGCTCTTTGTCCAAGCATAAAATATTCAGCATTCAAGCATGTTGAGGTGAACTATTCTGAATATATTTTAGAGTGTTAAAATAAGCTCCCACAAAGTTAGTTTAAAATTTCAGGTCTTAAATATAACGGGACAATTTTATGAAGTGTTTAGGCCATTTCAAGAAAAAAAAAGTCTCCTTTAAAAAAGCATGTTCATTTGTTCCATTTATTAATAATGACAAGTTTTCCAGAATTATTTCTAAAGACCAAATAGTCACAGTCAAGACTTTCATGTTTAAGGTATTATCTCTGTAGCAGTCTTCGACACAGCCTCTCATGGCTTTTTTCTAAAACACTTCTAAAACTACAGGGGGAAAAAAAAAAAAGAATGCTCACAGTCACAAAATTTGGGTTTGACAGTCCTGGGAAATATTTACTCTAAGTATCAACCCATCAAAATTGAACCAAAGAAACTAATCTGTCTAGCGCTTATGCTAGGTCTGCTGAAAGTAAATTGAACTACCTTTGTTTTCTTCATGCTCCTGGTTCCGAAACCATATTTTGTGTCAACCAGGAAACTGGGCTGCCATGTCTTTTTAAGAGGTGTTGCTTTTTTCATGTGACCAAGAGAGCTATAGTTCTTTGTTACCCTGCCAATTCAGAAATAATTTGTTACAATAAACAGAAGAAAAGTTTCAAAAATTGTACAAGGCTCTCATTAGGTTGCAAGAACTTTGCAAAAAAATGATAAATAATCTTAAGGAATGAAAAAATTGGGATGAAAAGCCAACAGGATAGATCCAAAGGAAATTGTGTGAAATAAGAAAGGTACTGAAGAAGTCAAAATTGTAATTACAGAATTAAAATCCGTATTAGAAGCAGTAAAATACAGAATTGACACTGCAGAAAATATTATTAGTAATATAGAGATGAGTGCAAATTTTAAAAAAACTCTCCCATATTCAAAAGTCTTCACAAACAATTAAAGTTATGATGACAACATAACTTTACAGAGGTCAAAGCACATGGATCTCACCCAAGAGATATAGAGTTTCTTTAGAAGAAATCAAAATAATCTAAATATAAGCTTTGTTCAATGATGATCCTGAAATGTATGTCCTGAATAGAAAAAAATTTTTGAGTGTGTGCCCCACTGCCTAAAATTTAGCAAAAAGAGGCACACAATCCTAAAAAATATTTTTGAATTACAAAAATAAAGAAAAGATCTTTCAATCACCCAGGCAAGGAAAACTGTATCATGTAAGAAAGAACTGTCCTGAGGTTGGCCTGAAATTGTTTATATAAAACTAAGTGCCAGAAAACAGTGGTGTAACATATTAACAATTTTGACAGAATAAAATTATATTTCAATAATTTTTCCTTAGTTTGTCTTTTCTGTGTGAGAATACAGTAGTCTCATATATTATCAGAAGAAAATGCACTCCATTAGAAAAAATGTCTTGAAAAAATTATTTAGTCATATTTTTGCTGATTGAGAGAGCAAAAATTAAGAACTCAAGTTATGAAAAGCTGTGACCAAAAAAGCTATAAATTGGTATAAAATTGAACTTATTACAAAATCACTGAACTGAATTTCAACATACTAAAGCAGCTCTGATTGGACTCAACACAGTCAGGACCCAGGAAGTACATGAATGTGTTTAGTCTCTCTTTAGAATGGTATCTGAATAAAATTTGTAAGAAAATCTTTTAATGACTAATTTTTATTCTTCGTATGGCAGTAAACTGGCATTACACATTTAAAAAAATTCTCTGGTAAAACCTTCAACCACAAAAGTATTTTCCAAATGTTCTTACTGAGCATGAGTTTCTATGTTTGTTTGAATTTTCCAAGGTTTTTTAATAGAGCATTTCAATACTGAAAATCTTTAAGAAAAAAAAACTAGGAAAAATATTTCATTAAAGAAATACTTCATTTTAAAATGACAAATTAAAATAGAAATCTTTAATATGAGTGCTATAAAGAACAAATGTAATGGCACAGATTAGAAACCAAGATAGTCAAATAGAAACATTAGTAGCTAGAGTGGTCAGTGTGCATACATTTATAATCTTGCTCTTTAGAAAGTTTGATAAGTATTTTCTTTGTGAAAGGAATGAAGTCAAGTATTAGATGTCTTCATTCTTCCACAATTCTTTAAAATATTTTCAGAAAGAATAAAGGAAGAAAACACCAAGAAATTTTGGAGAACACCTTGGAGCTGGTGAATGTTTGATGAAGAACCCATTTTTGGACCATGTGGGTTGCCAAAGGGTCAGGACAAGGGAAGCATTCAGCACAATAATGATACAGCTGCACAACATTTTGATCCATACTAGACTTTCATAGCCATTATCTTATTTGATCCATGACTCCCTCCTGACAGCAAGACTCTGCCCCCTCCCACATTTGTATCTTTCGGTTTTGTGAATGTCCTTTCTTCTTAGAATTTCTGTCTTCAAGTCTTACCTTACTGAACTCCTAATCATCACTCGAGACTCACAAAAATGATACTTTACTTATTCAACAAATACTTGTTGGCTGCTACTTTGTTTGGAGACTCTGCCAGGCAGTGGGAATATGGGATAAATAAAATCCATTTCACTCCCTAATGGAGATTTCAGCTTCTCTGAAGTCTTCCTTGACTTGCATAAAAGAAGGTTGTTTCCTTTCCTGTGTCTTCCCCAGCATAAGAGAGAGGAGCCATGCTTTGGCATTCCTCTGCTTAGCGCAGGGGTTGGCCTAAAGGTTGAACGAATGTAGATGTGTGTCATCTTACTAAGTGGTCAGTAATGACATGTTTTAAATTCTGGTTCTTAGGCTGCTAGTCCTATATGCTTTTGCCTATATTACACTGCATCTTAAAACAGGCACAATAATAGCCAGCTCTGGTGAAATGTTTTCAGATATGAAGTTCTTTGGAAATGGAATAGAATTATAGAATTTTAGATGTGGAATAAACCATAGATGTCAGTTTCCTCTCCCACATACTCATTCATCCATTCATTCATTCGTTAGTGCCTGCTATAATAATAAAAAATAATGATAGCTAACATTCACTTCACACTACGAGAAGCTTTGGCTAAGTGCTTTAAATGAATTCTCATTTAATCTTCACAATAACCCAATGAGGAAGTTATTATAGGTTCAATTTTCCTAGTGAGGAAAATACATCTAAGACAAGAAGGGGGCTGTGCCTTATTCATTGTTGCATTCCTAAACTAGTAAAGATTTGAGTAAGAATTGGATTTTAGACATTTAGAGGCTACAATCTTTTCTCTTAACCACTGTGATATATGCGGGAGATACAAAGATGAATGAGGCATGGTGGTGCCTTTGGAGACTTTATGGCCTATTTAAAGCAGACAAACATGTCAACAGATAGATTGCCTACAGGCATCCCTTCTATGCCATCTCTAACTTGATTTTTGTAAACCAATATAATTTTCCTTAATGACTAATGAATGACTGTTCAGAATTTCCCAACAAAGCCAAGGTTCAAATGAAGAGGAGAAAGAACAAGGAGATAGGTCTTGTAGGATAGGAGATAAGGCAATATGGCTGTTGCCTCAATTCTTGGGACCCTGATTATGTCAAGTGATCATTGTTAAGATGGTCTTCATTTATACAGAGCATCACTAAATGAGATGATGAGTGGTCCCTATCCCATCTGTTGCGTCAGATTAATCACCTGATTCTCCCTTAAGAACCTCAAATCAATTAGGCTGTCATACAAAAAGATCGACCAAGCCTGGCTGAAATCCCAAATGTTCAGCAGGTAAGTGCTCTGACACTCCAGGTGCTTTTATGTTCCTGACCCTCTCTTCTCCCCATACCCCCTGTCCATGGGCTTACAAAGACAAAGAAGTTCTGCTGGTCTCTTTTTCTGAAATCCTAAGGTAGGAGAGCAGTCAGAACCATGCAGGTTTGGGTTAAAAAATTCTGAGTTGTTCTTGGCAGCTGGCAATGAAGACTCTCAAATTCCAGGTTCTCTACTTCTGAAATTCTTTTATGTTACCGTAAAGATAAAACTCGTAATTTTTGCTCATTATTAAGAGCTCATTGGCATTTTTATTTTTGTCAAATGAGTATATAAAACTATACACTTTAAATTAATTTAAATAGTAGATATTTATGGATTTGTTTGTGTCTATGTGCTTACAATTTAGTATTTTGGATAGGTAAGCTTTAAGCAAAGAAATTCTTTTTTTTTTTTTAGAAAGGAAAATATAGTTTATTTAGAAAGTAGATTAGAGAGAGAGAAGAGGGATCCACTTGCCCCAGATTGGGGAGGAAACCAGAGCTTACAAAGAAGCATGGCCACAAAGCAATTCTTTATTACTGCTAAATCTACTTTGGACTAATTTCACTTTAACTGAATGCCAAATACATTTGTAGAAACTCAAGACTGAAACCAGTGACAGAAACTCTAAAGAAGTAATACTTAGGTTGGAACCATAGGGCCTCCTGATATACAAACTTTCTTGCCACTTAGCCAATGGACTATTTAAACCTGAATTGACCCAGCCATACTTCGTTTGAAGTTGTCTCCTGGTGATACAAACAAATATAAATATACCAGGTGACTCCTGTTCAATAATGTGGTAGACTGGAAAGACTTTTTTTCTCCCTAAGAGAGCTCCATAAGTCATCGGATGATACCACTGATGTTTTAGAGGAATTACATTGTCAAGGTCATACCGGGAGGAATGCCTTTACAGGTGATCAGCTAGGTGAGCTCAACTGGTATACTTGCATAGTTTATACATCACGTTGGCATGAGTCCACCTAGATCTTGTTATTCAATGGTCCTCAAATTTCAACATACATCAGAATTACCTGGAGTGCTTGTTAAAACATAGATTGCTGTGTTATATCGTCAGAATTTCTTTTTTTCTTTTTTTCCTTTTTTTAGATTGGAAAAGAAAGTTTATTTAAAAAGTAGATCAGAGAAAAGGGTAGCTCCATCTCTCCGAGATTGGAGAAGGGGCCAGACACTTAAGGAATGTTTGGTGGCAAATGCCTGAGTATAGGGGTTTTTAAGACTTCTTTTTTAGGGGGGCAGGCAAGCATTCAAAGGAGTTGACATCATGATGGTGAAGTCTGTCTCTCATTTTTCTGACAGCCAGATAGATGATTACCCTCAGAATTTCTGATTCTGTAAGTCTGAGTTAGGGGCAGATGTCAAATTTCTAATAAAATATATTAAAAAGAGAGTGATGGAAAATGTGGCAAGTCTTATGGCCAACTTTTCACCACCTGCTTCAGATAATTCTCGTTGCTCTGCACAATCCTTTTACTCTATATGCAGCAGTATGTTAACATGTGAAAGTGAAACTTTTTGCCAAATTTTTCATTTATTGGGGACATATTTATGAGCCACAAAGTAGCTGAAACTCAGAGAGATGAAGCACTTTGCTCAAGGTCACACAGTCAAGACTCAACCCAGTTTGTTCTGATTCCAAAGTCCTATTTCTTGCCACCACCTATCCCTGAACAGATTCCTTAAAATCAACTGAGATAAGTGAAGAACACTGATATAAACACTCATATCCAGTATTTTGAGCCTACATATGTTTAAGAAGATGTTTTAGTTAGAATTAAAAATGATTCCATCTTTTCCTTTCTGAGCAAAACTTACTTTTCTAGATTTCAAGGAAACTAGTGCAATGCCTCAATTCAAAAATACTGAAGTTCTCTTCCCTTAGAAAAGGAAAAATCTATTCACAAATTATTGTCCTTTAGGCTGTCAGAATCGGTGTTACAGGCTGTTTCCTGGTGTACTGTCCCAGGATCATCCTCAAAACCTAAGTTTGAGAAATGTCTCTTCCTGTCTGATTGCCTAATTTTAAGTGTATCCCAGAACAGGACCAGGTCAACTTCAAGGTTGCATGCAATCAATTTAATTCACACACAAATGAATGCTAGTTGCGTTTGGATTCTTTTAATGGTTTTTCTCAGAAGTGAATTTGCTTTTACACATTCTTTTAGCTCTAATCTTTGTTCCTTCTTTTTTGTGCTCTTTCTCTGACTCCGCTTTATCAATCTAACTTTTGTAACCTCCTTTTCCCCACCCTTGTGGTTTCCTCTCTTGACTATAGCCTGATATGCAATCTGTACTGGAAATATACAAGACCGCACTATCTATAGTTTTTATATATTTCCCCACATATCTTAATCTCTACCCTTTATCACAACAGGCAATGTAAAAAACACCAGGTAAGTGTAAAAACCAAATCCTTGTGTGTATCTTTATCGCTAACAAGCAGAGAGGAAATAATCAAATATGGATTGGAACTGGATTAGTAAAC
This sequence comes from Tarsius wallacei, assembly GCA_963574415.1. Lineage (NCBI taxonomy): Eukaryota > Metazoa > Chordata > Mammalia > Primates > Tarsiidae > Tarsius > Tarsius wallacei. Next base: position 20,705 of record CAUYQG010071575.1, on the reverse strand, counting down.
TTTGATAACTAGCCAAAATATATTTTCTGCTAAATTTGTAAGTAGGCTGAAACCCAACTAAGGTTTCTATGTGGACCAGACAGGTTTCTTTCATCCTCAATCTTCCAAGCACATCATAATGGTGAATAAATCACCTCAGTATATTTGTAGAGATGAGTCCATGCTACAGCTGATGGTGCAAACTCCACAGCTGAGTTGTTTTACTTTCTTAGGTTCTCCCACCTATTCTGGAAGCCCTTTCAATGGGCTCCAGATGTTCTGTGAAAGGTGGCCCTTTTTATATATATAAAAAAGTTTCATTCTCTTGTTGGCAGCACTTAATGAGTGTGTTCTCTGAAGATAGGAAAGCACCCTGCAGAGGATACATTTAGCACAACACTATAATTTCCACAATGCTCTCTAAGTGTCTGATTTTACAACTGCCCCTTTGCCTTTTCAAGTGCTAAAGGCAGTAATGGGGTCAGGTTGAGAGCTTCCTTCAATACTCGGGAATTCACCCTGGGAGACTACTGGAGTCTAAACATCAGGAGAAAATTTGCCCTCTGTGTTCTTTTTTTATTTTTTTAAATTCATTTAGACATTCACTCAGCAAAATGCTATTTCCAATTCTGTTCTCTATTAAAACACTGCAGCTGATAACATCACTGTAATTTTTGCAGTTTTTTCCCCTTACCCATCTAACAAAGAAAAGAGATGGTTGAAAATGTATGTTAAGTAAAAACATAATATTATATCTTCTTTTACTTTTGCAAAGTGTATTAAAACAGATTCATTAGTTTTGATTAAATACAAGGTTTCCATGAGGATTTTGGATAGGTGACATGACAATGTTGATACGTGCGCTCAAGACAATGAAGGTTAAAACTGTTTGGAAAATATATTTCTCTAATATATTTTGGGTGTTGAAAATGTTACAGAATAAATATATGGTAGATCTTTTTCAATGTAAGAAAAGAATTTTCAAAGCAGGTTTGTCTTTTCATGAAATACCTTTTGTGCCACGATGAGCTAGCCTACAAAAGGAATTTTTTTTGGTTTAATAAGAGAAAGTAATTTATAATACTGATATGTCAATATGTTTTTCAATAAACTTTTCCTCAGATTTTCTTGAATTCTCGTCAGTGTAAGAATTATAATTATATGTCTTCCTCCCACTTTGAAAGTGGCACAAGGTGCTCATTTGCAGAGTTCTGCTGTTGAAGTCGTAACTAGAATAGAAATGTCATGACTCAGTTAACAATGCTTTATTATTCACATTGATCTTTTTTTATAGTGTTCTTTATCTCAAAAACATTGTAAATCAGATATCTACCTCCCACTCTTTTGTTCATTTGCAAATTTTTATTATTCTGGTTTAAGAAAGCAATGATGTGTCAAGAGTCAGTGTATACTGTTTATGTTCCCTCTGCTTCCAAATCCTTTTTGCTGTAAAAGTGAAGATGCCAGAAACATGCCTAACTCCAAGTTCTCCATACACATTCACAAACATTCTTTTTCTCTTCTGGTTCAAAAATGAGTTCGTGTTTCTTGAACCCACAGAGTTGAAACAATGGAGTGGAAATATATTTTAGTGATAAGAGCAAAAGCACTTAAGGTTATGTATTTTTTTAATGCCATTGGTCTTCAGTTTAAGATATATGGTGGTGCTATTGTTGAAATAACTTTATAATGAGCTTCATTTGGACAAACATTGTCAATGGAAAGAGTTCTGGCCTCTGAAGACTTAAAAATCATGTTACCAAATATTTGTTCCATCACTATCTACCAGGTGGTTTTTTGATATGATACAGAATTAACAATGTAGAGAGAGTAAAACATATTGCCTTATTCCTCAATTCCTCTCTATACTGAAGAGTGCAGAAGGCATTTTCTAGGATGAATTAATCAAAAATTCATTTTTTAAAAAGAGGTAACAGTTTATTACATCCCTCAAAAAACACCACACAACATCCCACCTAACAGGTGAATTTGAAGTAAAGCAGCAATCAGTAATTCATTCAGTTACTCAGGGAACATTTATGGACTGTTTATAAAGTGCCAGGCAATATGTTAGCTGCTGGTAGTTATATACAAAGATGAGTAAGACTTAGCCCTGCCTTCTGAGTTCATTCTTCAGTGGAGTGACAGGTGCTCAGACAGTTTCAATAGCCTTTGTTAAGCTGTATAATAGAAGTGTATACACAGCTCTGTGAGTTCAAAGCCTAGGAATTTCCAGTTCTGCTTGGTGTAATGCAGAAAAATTTCTCAGAGGAGATGAAATTTTCACTGTATCTTTAAAAATTAGTGTTCAATTTCCAGGTGGCAATTACAAGCGAGGATATTCCAGGTAGAAGAAAGTTTGTAAAATATGGAAGTGTCAAAAAACAGTGCTTAGCATAGCATAGTAAAAAGTGGGAATGGAGAGAGGAGAGATGAGGGACTGGTAGCAATTAAGGTGAACCTTTTGATCTTAACCTATAAGTTTTAAATTTTAGCTGGTAGACAATGGAGAGGCATTGGAGCAGTGGCTGTTGATAGGCAGGGGAAGGACCTCAAGGAACTTTATGGATAATCTCCTTGGAAAAATTCACCATATGCAGGCATATGATACTGATTCTGGGCCCCCAGCACAAAAACCATATCCATGTTCCCTAACTTCTGATTAAAAGCCTGAAATAGAGGTTTTAAGCAGAAATAAAACAAGATCATATTTTAATCTTAGAAATGCCATGATGTAAGATGAATTAGAGAAGAAACAGACTGAATTCTAGTCATTCTTATTTGCTATGGTCCTTCAAATTAACCTGTGAACCAGTTACAGCCTCTTCCTTACACTAATTTTTTTCTGGGCTATTTTGATACCAGTCTCCCTGATTTGTTTTTATTTGTTTCATACTTCTTCTCTTACACAGGAGGTAGGACATGGAAAAAAAAAAAAAAGGGTGTGATTAAAAGGACAAAATGTTATCAACAAGGGTGCCTGAACAGAGCATATTTGTATACCTAACCCTTAACTGTACCCCACAATACCACAATAAAAAATATTGAATATAAAAAAAAAGGACAAAATGCTGCAAAGAAACTTTGAGATGGAAAACAAACCACTGACTTTGGCTATTTGGATGTCACTTGTAGACATTTGCCAAAATAATCCCAATGTAGGGGCAAGGCTAGAAGACAAGTTAAATGAGTTTAATAAAGGAAAACAAAAATAAGAATGTGGAAATGTTGAACATAGATTATTCTTTCAATAATAGCTAACTATTTCTAGAGGCCTTTGATATACCAGATAGTGTTCTAAGGCTTGTGATGTATAAGCTTCTATAATTCTCACAATGACTCTATGGGCTAAGCACCGTTATTTATCCACATTTTATAAATGAGGAGACTGAAGCACAGAAAGGTAATATAAATTGAGAATAATAATGGCAGAGAGTAAGTGACAGAGCTGGGAACTGAACTCAGAAACATGAGCAGTGCTACCATGGTACACTGCTTCTGATACAGTAAACTTAACAGGTAAATAGTAACAGTCATACTAAGATGTGCTATAATAAGTAACATGGATATTATTGTAGTATTGTAATAGTAATATAATAAGCAATACAAATATTTGCAAAGCAAAATCTTTAATGCTATCAGATTGAATAGATTACAACTATTGTTGGAATAATGTGTGTGAAATGGTTCAGTATTTAGAACTGAATAAGGTGCTAACAGTAGTCTTTGCTCTTCTCAACTTTTAGAAGTTTTGACATCAAGAGAGACATTTTAGAGCTGAATATCCGCAGTAAGATTGAAAACATTGCAATAATATCAAAATGCTAAAGAAAACATAACAGTGTATTATATATTTTATGTTTTGCTGTTAATGGAAAATCTTGACCAAAAAAAGTTTTTAATCAAAGTTCCTAATTCTTAGAAGTAATTGTCTTGTGACTGATATTAATCTCCAAAAAACATAATGCTTCACTGATAGATACTTATAGATAGACTCTGTTTTTAAATATAGCACAAAGTTTTGGAAGAAGGTCTCCTGATTTGCTTGTTCTAAGTTGTTTTTGCCCTTTTTCTGTCTTCTAGATTAAGTAATGAAAGAAAGATATTTCCAAAGTCTATTTACTGGAACCTGGTGAAATACTTAAGGTTGTTTACTTTTTTTTAAGTATAGTGCTTAGTGTTGAAAATTGAAAACAAAACATTAAAGGTTTTTTACTATTATAAAAATGTGTATTCCTCCCGTTATTTTTTTCATGAATCATTCATTTTTTGACTGACAACATTCAAGATTCATTTGTATTCTGATTTTCTTTACCTACCAATACATATACCTGGGTTATACCTAAAGTTTGCTTAATTTCTTCAGCAAATGCTACTGAGTGTATACTATATGGCCAACACTGTACTGTGTAAGGATTAAGCTTAGATGAAAGACATAAGTCAATTTCACATAGCTTTTAGTCCAATAGCAGAGTCCAGTGAAGAGACACTGAGAATATCATGTAATTAATGTTGTGACAGAGGCTTTGGAGGTAACAATGTGGGGCACTCTGCTTAGCTTCCATAAGTGAAGAGGTCTTTTCGGGGAAGATGAACCAAGAATAAATTGTATAACTTGACTACATTGTAAATAATAATTGTATTATTTAAATAAATAATTTAATTTAATTTAATAAATAATACAATTTAAATAAATTGTATTATTATTTTTAAATATCAAAGCCTTACACATGTAAGAAGATAAAAGGAGTTTGAGAAGAAAAGGTCAGAAAATAGGAGAAAAACCCAGAGATAGCCAAGGAAGGGGAGTGTGTAAGATAATTTAGTGGTCAACAGTGTCAGTGCATATATTAGGAATATTATATGTCCTGAATGCTCCTTATTTGCACATATTGCTAAATACAATTCTCCAAATATGGCTAAAGAAGATCATCAATTACACTATCTTTAGCTCATTGAGATTTATGTTGGTCCCAGAGACTGACTAGATGCATACCTAGCAGAACCTGCTTCCTCTTTCTGGACATAAAGTTAAACTACATTTTCTGGCCTTCTTGCATCTAGGTGGAGTCATATGAGGAATTCTGGCCAAAGGGATATGGCAGAAATGATGTGCCTCACTTTCATGTTTGGCCTCTAAAATATGAGAAAGGTCTCCCCAAAAATGGAATTATTTTTTAGAGGGTGGACCTTTGGTAGTATAGGTCTCCCTTGCTAGGTAAGTGTTCTAGGAACCCATCAGCTTCAGTGTATCAGCTAGCGTTGTTGTGAGAGACTGCATTTGGTTTCAGTGAATTTTCTTGGAGATTTTTTTCAATGCATTTGCCTATTTCATAATGGGTGCTTTATAAGAGCACCTGCCAACAACCTGCTGAGTGCTCAACACTCTTTGACCAAAAACAGCATGACCCCTGTGCCCCACCCTCCCTTTTTACCTAATCTTGCTACAAGGACTTCTTTTTGTTTCCCTGGATGAAAATCATCCTCAAAGGAAAACGTTTTTCTGATGTGAAAGAGGTGAAACAAAAAACAGCAGAACCACTAAAAGGCATCAAAACTGACAAGTTCAAAAACTGTTTTGAGCAGTGAAAGAAGTATCTCAATAGTACACGTGTACTGCATCAAACGGAGAGTACTTTGAAGATGACTGAAGTTTAAACATGTAAGAATAAATACACAATTTTGAAATAAATAAATTCTGGATGTTTTGGGGTCCCCCCTCATATGCCACATGATTCTCTACATTTTGTTCTCCATTTATTGGCCAGCTGAAAACAGAGAATATGGTAGAAAACTTCGAGGAGCTACCTGGAGGTGACAGAGCCACAAGATAGAAAAAGCCTGGATCTCTGAGTTACCACATGACGGAGAGCAATCCAGGAGTATCCATTCGCATTGAGTTTTTGGTGTCCAAGAATTCACTTTTATTAAATTAGGTTGCTGAACTTAGGTGGTCACTATTTATGGCAGATACTGTAAGTCGATCCATCTGGCTAACAACATGTTAATTTGGAACACAACTCATATGTGAATAAATTGAAATATGTTTTTGTATTTATTATGAAATTTTAATTAAAATATTTAATATTTATTGAATTCCAGAATTTGTACAACATACAATATGTTTATTATCTAATCTTATCCAATAAGCAAAGCTATGTGGTAGATGCTATTGATACCATTCTCACGAAAATGGTTAAGAAATTGGAGCTCAGAGAGTTGGAGACAACTATATCCGAATGAACTCAAATCATTCTACCAAAAAGATACCTGCACACGTAGTTTTGTTGCAGCTCTATCCACAATAGCAAAAACATGTAACCAACCATGTCTCCCATTGAAGCTGAACTGTATAAAAAAAAGTGGTACATATACACAATGGAATATTATGCAGCCATAAAGAAGGACAAACATATGGACTTTGCAGCAACTTGGATGGATGTAGAGTCAATCATACTCAGTGATCTATCACTGAAACAAAGAACAGAGTACCATATGTTCTCACTAATAAGTGGACCTTGAACAATTATAATACTATAAGAAAGTGATTGGCAGTAATGGTAAACTGTCGGGGCCAGGGGGTGGGATTGGCAGTTGAGGGAAACTACTAGGGGAGGGAGAGGCATACCTCATCAACAAGGGTACCTGCATAATCAACGTTTGTATACCTAACCCTAAATTGTACCGCACATCTTTATAATTTAAAAAAAGTAAAATGAACTGTAGGTCAAAGAAAATGCATAAATATATAATATGAATATACTCATCTTTATACCAATGCAGTCAAATGTAATTTTTAACATTTTAATGGAGAAAACAAATGTCCCCAGGGCTCACTGCAATTATAATTCAGCCTCGGGCCAACTATCACTGATATAGAAAAATGGTGAAGACCAGGAGGGCATGATGCCGGAGTCTATGGCAGCATGGTGCAAGTTGGTTCTGACATCAGTATGTATTCAAGGTACCTGTGAAACATCCAAGTGCAAGTGACAAATTGTCCTTTAGATAGACAACTTGAAAATTACTATGGCATTCTCAATATCAAGAAAAATGAAGCAGTGCTGGAATTGGAGTCATAAAGTATGGACTTCAGTTCCAGCTCCACCATTGTGGTGAATATTTGTTATTCTTGCTGCCTTGAGCAACATCTTTCTTCTAAGAAATGCTTCAAAACACATGATTGTATTGGTGGTGACCCTTGCCTCAGCTGTGTTGGTTACCCTAAATGAGCTAATCAGAGTCCTTCACAGGGCATAATATCTGGAGGTGATTGGAGAGATTCCATGTCTTCATAGTAGTAAATCCACTGAAATGTGCTCTCAGAAATGCCAGGGAAATGATACCCTACCACATGGAGAAACTAGCTTGAGAAAATGAAGCCAGCATGCAGAACATGACGGATTCAGGGTAGAGAAAGTCCCGAAGATGTCATCCCTATTTTTAGACCTTCTTGACACCATGTCTACCACTGCACTCTTCAGATAATTGGTCAATAAATTGTCTATTCTGTTTAGGTTGATTGCAATTTTGATTTCTGTCATCTTCAAAAGGAAGAATCATGGTCAACATAACTATAAAATACCATGTGATCTTGGGCAAGCCATGTAATCTCCTCAAGATTCAGTTTTCTGTCTGTAGGATAAATATGTACAACATGCACATACTATTGATTACCATTTTAATGATGAAGGAGGGGAAGTGGTGAGGAATTTCTAGAATTGTCAACATGGGTGTTGTTTGACCCCGCAGGATCTGGCTCAGTAACCATGAAACCATCACATGTGGTTTAAGGCACACCCTCTCAATGTACACCATTAGATCCAAGGAAGGTCATATTATTTCCTGTGGTACTCTCTGCTTCATGTTAATCTTTGCTAATTTTCCAACATTTTTCAAAATCAGTTAGCTCATGCTGTATGAAATTCATGAAGAGCTAGTTGAGTCCCCATCTACCTCATCATAATGTTCATAGTAAAAACCACCTTTTTTGTGTCCTCAAAGTGCCTTGTTCTAATTCTGTTATTGCCCTTTCCTCATTGCAGTGTAAATTGTTTATGTACTCAATAAGCATTAGCTCCATAAATGGATGAATTTACATATATTATATCTCAAACTCATAAGACCTACATTTGCATGTCTAAGATCAATACTGTGTATTCCACACTGTATAATCTGAAATAAAATCTTACCAGCTGGATTGAGATTTGAAACTGTGCGTATGAACAGACAAGTGGTGCTGAGGTTGAGGGTGACCTGGAGCACCATTATTAGATAGCAGCACTGTGAGCGTAGATGTAAACTGTCTTTAGCCCAACCTGTAGGAGGATGAAGGTTCTTGTTAGGAGTAAAAACACTTTGCCTCACTCTGTCCCAGGCTGGAGTGCAGTGGCTTACAGTCACCACAGCCTCAACCTGCTGGGCTCAGGCGATCCTTCCACCTCAGCCTTCCAAATAGCTGGAACTACAGGCATGCACCACCATGCCCAGCTAACTTTTTGATTTACTGCAGAGATGAGGTCTCACCAACTGCCTAGGCTCATCTCAAACCCATGGGCTCAGGCAATCCTCTCACCTTGGCCTCCCAAAGTACTGGAATTATAGGCGTGAGCCACCACACCCAGCCTGGAAAAACACTTTTCTAACCATCACCCACTGGGGAGAGGAGAACCTATTCAGTAAATGGTGCTGGGAAAACTGACTGACCACACGATGAAGATTAAAACAAGACCCCTACCTATCACCATACACAAAAATCAACTCTAAATGGATCAAAGACCTAAACATTAAACAATAAGAACCTTAGAAAATGCAGGAGACATCCTTATGGAAATTGAAACTGGCAACTGATTCCTGATCAATACCACAAGTGCCCATACCATAAGAGATAAGATAGACAAGTGGAAACTTATCAAACTTACAAGGTTTTGCAAAGTCAAAGATATCATTAAGAGAGTAGGGAGACAGCCCACAGACTGGGGAAAAATATTTGCCAACTGTATACCTGACAAAGACCTAACACCTAGGATCTACAAGGATCTCAAAACATGCTGAAAAGAAAAAAAAGAATGAACAGCTCCATTACAAAGTGGGCAAAAAATATGAATAGACACTTCTCAAAAGAAGACTTACAAGGAGCCAACAGATACATGGAAAAATGATCAGCCTCACTAGTCATCAAAGAAATGCACCTAACTCCAGTCAGGATGGCCATCATCAATAACTCAAAAAGCAACAGACGTTGGAGAGGATGCGGTGAAAAGGGAACACTTCTACACTGTTGGTGGGAGTGTAAACTAGTACAACCTCTGTGGAAAACAGTGTGGTGATTCCTAAAAGATCTAAAAATCAACCTTCCATGTGACCTTCCCCCTGCTGGGAATATGCCTGGAGGAACTCAAATCACTCTATGAAAAAGATACCTGCACACGCATGTTTATTACCGCATTATTCACAATAACAAAAACATGGAACCAACCATGCTGCCCATCAAAAGAGGACTGGATTAAAAAAAGACATATATACAATGGAATATTATGCAACCATAAAGAAAGACAAAATTATGAACTTTGCAGGAACTTGGATGGACTTTGAGTGATCTATCACAGAAACAAAGAACTGAATACCACATGTTCTCACTCATAAACAGACCTTGAACAATTGTCATACTATAAGAAAGGGATTAGCAGTAGTGAGAAACTGCCAGGGGAGGGAGGAGTGGGATTGGAAGTAGTGGGTAACTGCCAGGGGAGTGGGGAGCACACTTCATCAACAAGGGTACCTGCATCATGAACATTTGTATACCTAACCCTAAAGTGTACCCCACATCTTAAAAAAAAAATTTTAATAAAAAAATAAACAAAAACAAACATTATGGATCAATAAAAACATTAAGAAAAGGAAAAGTCAAACAGAAACAGTTCTAGTTTTAAGAGATCCCAACCAATTGTTCCAAAAAGCTTTTGTGGAAAAAAGATTGAGGTTAGTGCTTAAGAGAGAAAAATGAATGGCCCAACTTATGTCAGATGGTCACCTCTGGTAAGGTCAACTTCAGTCAGAGCACTGGGTTTATATATGATAAATGACTATCACATCCTCCCTGGAAACAAGGAAGTAGCTTATTTGGGAGTGAGGATGGGAAATAAAGAGACTTTGCTAAAAATAAATTGACCTGAAAATTAATAATCTGGGGAAATACTTTACACTCTGAGTATAGCATGTCTAGTCAAATCCCCTAAATCAGTAGTATAACCCTTTTATTTCTTTTTACCACAATCCTTGAAAATCAGAATTGAGAAATTCAGGTATTTTAGGGCCAAATATAACATATAGATCCTATTATTTCCTTATCATCTGCCTACCACATCATGATGGTCTGAGATGGAGTTAAAAATTCAGCTTGGGCCATGAACACAACAGGCAGTGTTCTTGAGTTACACAAACTTGGACTGAACATTTCATTTTTTCTTTGAATCAAGCTTTTATTTTTGCTGACAAACAAGCTTTGTAAAGAAAAAGAGTGATGTTTGTTTTATTAGAGTGAAGTAGAAGAGGGCTTAATAAAAGAATAATTAGTTGTTTCCGCTATCAGATATTGTGTCCAGCAATATCTTGTCATTATGCCCCCAAAATATTCAAAGGCATCCATGAAACTTCTGGTTATCCAGTATAGGGCCAGTGTGCTGATCTGTGTTTATTTGTCTCTGACAGCCAAAGACATACTCCTTGGGGTAGATCATTGTTCACAAATACTCACTTCCTATCTCCCTGACTCCAACCTCTATGAGAGGAGAATATTTCCCTGCCCGCTAATGTTGGGCTTTGCCCTGTAACTTGCTTTAGTCAATGAAATGTTGGCACACTTAAAGCAAGCAGGGACTTGAAATGTAATTACACACTTGGGATTATCTTCCTTTGTTTCTGTGAAGGCCATGAAAACAGCCCTCCCTGGATAGACACCTCCTCTTTATCTTGGGCCTCAAAATGAACACATATGAAACAGACCTAAAGCTAACCCTCATGAAGAGCTAAGTCCAGCTGAACACAGAGCTTGAAGGGACCAATCTTGATATGACCCTGATATTGGAGTTAGCAGACAAATATTTTAAATCAGCTATTATAACTTTGTTTAAGGAGGGTGGAAAGTACTCCAAATCAAAGAAAAGATGGTGGATCACAGCAGAGAAACAAACAAAAAAACATTAAAAGGAATCGAATAGAAATTTTAGAATTAATATGAAATATCTGAAATAAAAAATTTACTAGATGAGTTTAATACAGAAAAAAGATTTTTTTAAAAGATTAAGTGAGGATGATGAGAGAACAAAAGAAATACCCAACCTAAAGAACAGAGGGATTAAGTTTTTTTTTTAAGGTTTTTGCTTTCTGACACCAGCACCACCTCTAGCTTGAGGAGCTCCAGCCCAAGAAGAAGGGGCAGGTAAAAAAGGAGATCTTTATACCATAGTACATGTGAAGCAGACTGCCCACAAATCAACTGGTGGTAAAGCACCCAGGAAGCAACTGGCTACAAAAGTCACTTGCAAAGAATGCATCCTTTACTGGAGGGGTGAAGAAACCTCATCATTATAGCCTGGTACTGTGGCATTCCATGAAATTAGACATTTTCAGAAGTCCAGTGGAATTCTGATTTGCAAACTTCCCTTCCAACGTATGGTGCAAGAAATTGCTCAGGACTTCAAAATAAAGCTACACATTCAGAGTGCTGCTGCTGGTACTTTGCAGGAGGTAAATGAGGTCTCTTTTAAGCCATCAACCTATGCACTATCCATGCCAAATGTGTCACAATCATGCCAAAAGACATTAAGCTAACATGCTGCACACATTGATAGCATGCGTAAGAATCCACTATGATGAAAAACATTTCATTCTCAAAAAATTTTTTTTCTTCCTTCTATTGGTAGTTCTAAAACATTAGATTTTCTTTTCCCATGGGGTCAAAAGGCACCTAAGTATATAATTTCAAGTGGAAAAATAGAGGACAGAAATCAAGTATTGACAGTTTTTCCATCTTCATGTGTGTGTAAATTTTTAATATAAATGTGGTGACAAAAAGCATTAATGCAAGTCACAATGTTTCCATTACCAAGGTTCAGCAATTCAATTTTATAACAATTACAAGTAAACCTGTTAAGTTTTTCTGGACAATGGCAGCATTTGGATTTTTTAAAAACAAGTTAAATTTATTTTTGATGGCAACTAATTGGTGCTTGTAGCATTTTTATCATACAATAGAGCCCATCTACTCATTATACTTTTCTAATTGAGTTGTTCTACATGCAAGTACATGTTTTTAATGTTGTCTGTCTTCTATGCTGTTCCCGTAGTTTCCTATTAAATACATTAAGCTATTTTTAAAAAATACTCCGAGTTGCATGGAATTGTGTGACAATATCAAAAGGTCTAACATATGTGCAGTTGGAGTTTCAGAAGAAAAGAGAGAATGAAGGCAGAAAAAAATCTGAAGAAATAGCAGTCAAAATGTTCTCAAATTTAGTGAATAAAACAAAGTTATAAATTCAAGAAGATCCTAAAAACTCCAAGCAGGACCATATTTTTTTTTAAAGACCATACCCAGGTACATCTAGTCAAATTGCTAAAAATCAAGGATAGAGAAAATCTTAAAGAAGGGAGACATAGCAATAATTTATAATCATTGACTTCTCATCACAAACAATGGAGGTGAGAAAATAACAAAGCATAACTAAAATGCTATGACAAAAAAAAAAAACCCTATCAATCTATCTTGAAATGTTGTCTCTTCTAACCTGGGATATAATCTTCAAGTCAAGATTCTAAAACATTGGCTATCTCTACAGGTATATTGGGAGACAGTACAATGTGACCATCAGAGATTTATTTTCTAGTAGCAACAAGATGACTAAAATAAGTCAATCTTATTTAAACAGTCCATCATCTTGATAGTAAATTCAATGAAAAAACACTATCTTCAAGTGATATTCCATGAAGTTCAGTATTTACAAGGCATTCCTAAAAATAATGCATTTGATGTAACAGCTATAGATGATACCCACATGGTTAACGCTCTAACATTCACCCTTTTTCTCCTTAGGATTCTGGTGAGGATTTAAGGTAAAGGAGTTTATCTTTTTTTTTTTTTTTTTTTTAGTTGGAGTCTCACAATGTCGCCCAGACTGGAGTGCAGTGGCCGCTCCCAGCCACCGCAGCCTCGACCTGCTGGGCTCCGGCTATCCTTCCGCCTCAGCCTTCCAAGTAGCTGGAACTATAGGCGCGCGCTACCACACCCAGCTAATTTTTGATTTATTGTAGAGGTGAGGTCTCACCAACTCGCCTGGGCGGGTCCCGAACCCGTGGGCTCAGGCAATCCACTCACCTCTGCCTCCCAAAATGCTGGGATTACAGGCTGAGCCACCGAGCCCAGCAAGGCATCTATCTTAACACACTTAACAGTGCCCAACACATAGGGTAGATGCTCAGTAAGTACAGGCTAATATTTTTAATGGATTATGGGAACAGCATTTTTAAAACTGCCATGTGAGGATCAGGAAGAAGAAGTCAAGAAAATTATGCTTTTGTTAATCAGTGCACTCTCACTCTCACCAAAACATTTGGTGTCGATTACCTAAGTATTTTGGGGTTGGTTTTCACTTTAGTTCAAGATTTACATTTTTATCCCCATCAATTTTCAGTTACATAGTACAAATAGTCACCTTCTCAAAACAAACAAACAAACAAACATCAAACCAAATTGAAGCATGTGGAATAAAATGCAAGGGTGTTCCATCTGCCCTCTAGGCTGGCTCCATGTCCTTCCAAGAGATATGAGCATGTATCTATGGCCCTCCAGTCATCCATCCACACATGAAACAGCACTCACATTCCTCATTCCTCAGTGGCAGTTAGCCCTCCTGGAAACCTCATCCAACTTAAGGTTTAGTATTCTTAGTCATTGCATAGAAATTTCAAGTCCTCCCACAAATAAATTTCTCTCTGCAGCTCTGATCATAATCTCAATACATTTGAGAGAATTTGACAAGGCCAACCACCCCTATCTCCACAACACACAGAATATCTTCAGGTCAATTACGGCTACAGGAGACAGATATTCCAAAATATTTCAGAGACTCAATTCCAACAAAGAACCTAGAAATACGAGAGTTGAAAGTTCAGTACCACAGCTGACCACATGAGTCTTGGAATCAGTGGGAACTGGCTGATTTCTTCTAGGCCTTCTGTCTGTCTATTCAACTCTGACAAATAGTATAGTAAAAGGTGTGCCACTATATAATAAAAGTGTCATAGAGAGCTACCACAACACTTGGAGGTTTCTCTTTCTTTTTCTATGCAAATTATGACTTAGGCCATGGAATGTAAAAAGAGGCTTTCAATAGTAAATGATTCTATAGCAAATATACCAAGTAGATGATTAAAATTCAGCAGGTTACAGGTGCCGCCACTCTACAGGAGACTTCCTAGGCAGTCCCTATTTTTTGTGAGCTGTCTGTCATAGCTTTTAACATTCTGGAAGGATTAATGATCTTTTTTTCCTTTCAAATAGAGCAGTTTTCAATCTAGTCACATTCAGTAACCTACAAGCGAGTCCGTAAGGCACCGTGAGAAAGATGACTTTCGGTCCTCGATTATGTTACAGGTGATTCTGTGGAGAATCATGAAGTATAAGATGCCCTGAAACCTCTGATGAGTCCTAAGTAGAATGACATGAAAGGTGAGCTTCCTTTTTAGCAAGATGTGTGAAAGTGAAGACCTAGCTGAGAGCATCACATCACAGGGCTCATTTTAAGTAATGGGAACAAAAGAGGCAAAAGCAATATTTATTTCCTCATTCCATGAAATTAAAACTCCATTAAGAAAAGGTGCATGACACTTCCAGATTTTAAACTTTACTATAAGTCTACAATAATCAAAACAGCCTGGTATTGGTACAAGAACAGGCATATAGGCCAATGGAACAGGATAGAGATTCCAGAAACAAAATCTCAATTTCTCAACCAACTCATCTTCAACAAAGCCTCCACCAACAACCACTGGGGAGAGGAGAACCTATTCAGTAAATGGTGCTGGGAAAACTGACTGACCACATGCAGAAGAATGAAACAGGACCCCTACCTATCACTATACACAAAAATCAACTCTAAATGGATCAAAGACCTAAATGTAAAACCTCAAACTATAAGAATCTTAGAAAACTCAGGAAACGCTCTTATGGGAATCAGAATAGGCAACCAATTCCTGGTCAAAACACCAGCTATCCCTGACATAAGAAATAAGATAGGTAAGTGGAACTTCATTAAACTGAAAAGTTTCTGCAAAGCAAAAGAAACCATTAAAAGAATGAGGAAACGGCCCACAGGATGAGAAAAAATGTTTTCCAACTGTACATCTAACAAAGGCCTAACATCCAGGATCTACAAGGAACTCAGACATGCTGAAAGGGAAAAAAACAAAAAACAAAAAACAGTCCCCTTAAAATGTGGGCAAAAGACATGAATAGACACTTCTCAAAAGAAGACATACGGGCAGCCAACAGACACCTGAAAAAGTGCTCAGCCTCACTAATCATCAGAGAATTGCAAATCAAAAACACACTGAGATACCACCCAGCCCCAGTAGGAATGGCCATCATTAATAAAACAAGCAACAACAGATGCTGGTGAGGATACAGAGAAAAGGATATGCTTCTCCACTGCTGGTAGCAATGCAAAGTAGTTCAGCCTCTCTGGAAAACAGTGTGGCAATTTCTAAAAGAACTAGGAATTGACCTTTCATACAACCCAGCCCTCTACTAGGAATATACCTGGAGGAATTCAAATCATTCTACAGAAAAGATACCTGCACACTCATGTTTATTGCTATGTTTATCACAATAGCAAAAGTATAGAACCAACCGTGCTGCCCATCAAAACTGGACTGGATTTTTTAAATGTGGTATATACACATGATGGAATATTATGCTGCTGTAAAGAAGGACAAACTTATGGACTTCACAGCAACTTGGTTGGATTTAGAGTCTATAATATTCAGTAATCTATCACAGAAACAAAGAACTGAGTACCAGATGTTCTCAATCATAAGCTGACCCTGAACATTTACCATACTATAAGAAAGGTATTGTCAGTAGCTGGAAACTGCCAGAGGAGGGAGGGCACATAACATCAATAAGGGTACATGATCTAAAACCAGGCAAAGTGGGAAACAAAGGGAGGCCCAAACTTTAAGGCCATTTGTATACCTAATCCTGAATTGTACTCCACATCTTTAAAATAATAAAAAAAGAAAAGATGTGTGACACAGACATAATAAATTATTGTGAACTTTAAGATTGGCAAAATAAAAACACTCACAAAATAGGCACATCTCTATAACTTTTTAAAGAGTTGGCTAACTTCAAAAAATTACACAAGTAATAAATTAGTTTGCTAGGACTGCTGTAACAAAATACCACAAGCTAGGTGACAATAGAAATTGTTTGTCTCATAGTTCTAGGCACTAGAAGTCAGAAGTCAAAGTACTGACAGAGTTAGTTCCTTCTGGGGATGTAAAAGAAAAATCTGTCCCAGGCCTCTCTTCACTTGGCCTGTAGATGGCTGTCTTCTCCCTCTGTCTCCACATCATCTTCCCTTTATACGTATCTGTTGTTGAGTCACTCTAATGAATTTTCATTTCATTTTCTGTACTCTTTAATTCGGTTCTCTTTTCTTTTAAAAATAATTTTTTTCTCTTTACTGATATTCCTATTTGTCAAGACATCATATTCATAGTTTATTTTAGTTCTTTAGACTTTTTTTTCAGTTCTTTGGACATATATTAAAATAACTGATTTAAAATCTTTATCTAGTAAGTCTAATGTCCCGGCCTCCTCAGGAACAGGACTATTGGAGTTTTAAAAATTATTATTTTCCTGTCCTTGGGCCATATATTCTTATTTCCTTGCATTCCTCATAACTTTTTGCTGAAAATGGGCATCTAAAATAACATAATGTGGCAATTTTGGAAATCAGATTCCTCCTTCTCCGATGTGTCGTTTAGTGACTTTTTTGAGTCAATTCTGTAAAGTCTGTATTCTTTGACACATGTAGCTACTGAAGTCTCCGCTCAGTTAGCTTGGTGGTCAGCTAATGACTGGGCAGAGATTTCTTTAAAGGTCTGCAACCAATAATTCTCCTACTCTTTGCTAAAGGGTTCTGTGTGTGTGTGTTGAGGTACGCCTTTAATGTTCAATTAGGTGCTTGACAACTCTGCCTTACCCTTCACTTTCTGCTTGTACAGTCTCAAAAGTGGCCAGATGTAAGAGCACAAAGCCTTCTCAGGTTTTTCTTTTCTTTCTTTTTTTAAAAAATTATCTCACTAACCAGAAGCAATCTTAGATTTTGCTTGAGAATACACATAACTCTACTCATGCAGGTTACCTTCTAAATTCCTGAGAATATGTCAGAACTTTTTTAAGTCCCTGTGGATATCTCATTGGCTAGTTTTTCTTTTAATTTTTTTGGTTAGCCCATTGTTTACCCCAACTGTAATTTATTGCCTCAGGTAGTTACAAAGTCAATCAATAGCTTTTAGTTGCCTTCAACAAATATTCCTGTGAAATATCTTTTACTACAATTGAGTTTCTGATTCAGGTCAAATAAAGACAGTCTTGCAATGAGGTCTTCCAGGGACTCTTCAGACAGGCCAAATAATGACAATTATCTGTGAATGAGGCATTAATAGTACTCCAACCCCATCTGCTCTTCTATTTTTTTTTTTTTAGAAAGCAGGATTTATTGAGAGGACAGAAAAGCTCCCACAGTGGGAGGGGACCGAAAGGGGTTGCCCTGCTCTTCCATTGATGGCCAGGTTCCTGATTTTCACAATTAAGGGGGGCTATTGGTTTTTAAACCTTCTGCAGAGCTGGAAGAAGGAAATGGGAATTGGGCAAATTAAAATGTCACCACGATTGCTGTTTTTCCCAAGATTTACTCATCGTTCTTGAATAAATGCTCTCCAGACTGCTGCAAGCCTTCGGTTAATTTCCACAGTTCTGAAAAGTTGATTCTGACCATTTTTGCCAGTTTGCTCATTGCTTTTATAATAAAGAGGGGAGAACTTATGAAGATCCTTACTCTACTCTTTCTGCGGATGTCTTCCTGATGTATTAGTTTTATAATTTTTTCACTTGAAAAAATTACTGATGAAGAGATCCTTTTAAAGTAACCTTCTATTGCTAATAAATAGAATTTGATTACTTAGGGTTACTGCCGGTAACATACCTGCATTTCTTAAAATCCTAAGATTGGCCTAACCCTCCCTGAAACAGAGTCACAAACCCCATGGTTGTGACCACATAGTTAACAAAATAGGCTGTTATTCATCATGTGACCAATAGTTAAAGTTAGAAATGTAATTATATTAATCATGTAACCATAACACTTACACTTTTATTTTATTGTACTCATTGATTAATGGTGTATGTTCCACTTTGCGGTAAGTTCCGCTAGTACTTTTATTTAGAATTACTGACAAACTAAAATTACAAGTTCCTGGTAATAGAGAGTAGTGCTAAGAGAATGTAGGCAACGAATGTTATAATTGATGAAGCATAATTAAAACTGAAATGTTACAAAATGCTTTGTAAATCACAAAGTTTTATGTTAATCAATAGCAAACTTCAATGCTTATAAACACAGACTGTAAGATCTGAGAAGCTGAGCTGACCTTGGTAGCTATACCAGCTTGTCTCCCTGAATTCCGAATTCAAAAAGAAATTTCTTTCCTCTGGTTTCATTGGCAGGCAAGAGATCAGTCATGTGTTCCACAGACCATATCATTACGTCTTATAAAATGTTAAGGTAATTGGATGATGGTGAGAGTATCTACATGATATTTGCTACTTTCCTAGTTCCTAGAAAATATATCACATTGTTACTCACCAAATCATCAGGACAATGGATTTTCTCCTATGGACAGAAGTAGTGTTAGTTTTTTCTTCATTAGAAACTTTTATTTCTATTAAAATGTTATGTTCCTCTATAAATTAAAAGAGATGTATCAAGACATATCAACCATTGCATTAAATTTCAATACTGACTTGAAAAATAAAAATTGTTAAAAAAATACTGTGATGATTTAGGAAGGAATTTTGGAACATTGAATATTTAATATTAAGGAAATATTGTTAATTTTTGTTGGTGGAAAAGTAGTATAGCAATTATATATCTTAAGGAGTTCTTGTCTTTTAGAGGTTCATGCTGAAATATTTACAGATAAAATTATATGATGCATAGGATTTGCTTCAAAATAATCTGAGAAAGTGGGTCGGATGAAACAAGACTGGTTATGAGTTGATAATTGTCTAAACTGGTTGTGTATAAAAAGGTTCATTATACTCTTCCACTTTTTGTAGCCTGCCAAGAATCAAAATGGTCAGAATCTAACTTAAAGAGCATTTACTCAAGTGCAAATTGTGAGGATGGCCCATCCAAACACCAACTCCAGAGGAACGAAGTCAGTGTTTCAAAGTAGAGAAGTAAACGTTTCATTTATATAGGAGAGACAGAAGAGTTTTTAGCAGGATCACAACATTTTTTACACAACGTTGGCACATAGTCACAGCAAGTTGATTGGTTATAGACACTACTTTTTGGGAAGGGTGCATTTAACATGTTTTACAGAGGGTGTAATAGACATGGGTTTTCTGTCATTTGTTCTAAGCAAAACCGGACAACAAAGGTGAAGTTAATCTATAACAAGGGTCATTAATTTAAAAGGCTGTAGGCTTCTGTCCCTAACATCATTTAATTCTCTATATTATAGTACAGCATGAGAAAAACAAGAACGTGAGTTAATCTATAATCTGAGAAACAGAAGTTGTAACCATTGTGACTCAGATTACAGTCACATCTCTCTGAAGGCTTAGAGCGTTTTAAACAGCTTTTAAGTTGAATTTATCGGCCATTACTTTGTCAAACTCTGGTGTGTCCACATGGGTCTCTGAGCTACGGCCTCCTCCGTACCTCAGGGAGGTGAATCTCCTCTCTCTCTCTAATTTACTTTCTAAATAAACTATACTTTTCAGTCTTAAAAAATTGTATTTGAGCCGGGCTCGGTGGCTCAGCCTGTAATCCCGCGCCTTCAGAGGCTGAGGTGAGTGGATTGCCCGAGCCCGCGGGTTCGAGACCCGCCTGGGCAGGCGAAACCTCATCTCTACAATAAATCAAAAAAATTAGCCGGGCGTGGTAGCGTGCCAAGCAGTTCCAGCTACTTGGAAGGCTGAGGCGGAAGGATCGCCGGAACCCAGCAGGTAGAGGCTGCGGTGGCCGGGAGGGGCCGCTGCACTCCAGTCTGGGCAATCGAGTGGGACTCCAACTCAAAAAAATAAAAAAATTAAAAAAAAATAAATAAATAAATAAAATATGTATATGTAAAATCAATGTCACTTTTTAATGCCTATTATTCTTACAAATTACAAAATTAATTTTTGCAAATCAATTGCCAACATAACTTCAAAGCCAATAGAATCCACATAAACTGCCGTACTTTGATGGGCTGATGATATTATTTTGTAGGAGCTCAATGTTGTTAGCTACGTGAACTAGGTGGTGAGTGTGATCAGACCCATCTTCACCCCAACTGAGGTTTTAGTGGTAACTGAATTTGGTCTCTACTTTTCTTTCTTTAAATTGCTATTCAAACTTTTCTTTCACACATGTGCTTTGACATTACTT
>CAUYQG010071572.1:0-19982 GCA_963574415.1 Tarsius wallacei | reverse complement strand
ACCACAGTTCATTTCCTGAGCAGTAATTTCAAGTAGTTACCAAAAAGGAACTCAAATTTCAACTCCAAAATACAGCTCTGTACTGTTCTAAAAAGCAAATGTCCTACCTTACAACAAAAATCAAAGCATTTATTTAAAAACTCGTTTGAAAATGCCTAGAAGCTATACACTCCACATCACTTCAAAGTAAAAATAAAATCACACACATCATTAATTTAAAATGCTAACACAGTCAATCAAACTAGCCATTCAAGAAACACTATACAACCCCAATTGCCAACAGCTATTTTGACATCAGAGGCATTGTTTCCAACACGGCTTCAAGTTGTAACACACAGAATTCAATAAAAATTTATTTTATCCCTGGTTTGAATGCACTGGCTGATTAACTTATGACCTGATGACCTTATTGCACCCCAGTATTTATCTGCCAAAGGTAATTACGTAGTCAAAATTTCAAAGTTAATTATGTAGCCAGTCAAATATAAATCCTAAAGTACCTCCAAATGCATCATTTATTTATGGCAACTTATGAAAACCATAGTTAACCAAACAGCTCTACTCATTTCTTTTAATCTGTAAAAATAGCAGTCATTTACTGGGAGGGAATTTTAAGTAATGAAGGAAAAACAGGTATGTCAGAGGTACTTATCTGGAGTGACTGACTCAGTATGCTGAATGGTTTGCTATGAAAGTCTCAATTTTACTCAATGAAAACCACAGAAGAGATCTGTGGGACTGAATTATTAATGACTACACATCACTTGGCTAACATGGTATGATATATTAAAGTCTCGGGGCAGAATTTATGTAAAAATTACTCCAAAAGTTTACCTCTTGCCACCACTGTCTACTTAAAAGCCCACCGCTTTACTTAATTCTCAAAATAGCCCTTGATGGTACAGCTGTCATAAAGACTAAGGTAGATCCCTGGGACTTGTGTACATACAAATGCACAAAATGTACAAAAATGCAATCTTGAAGGTACGTCAATTTTTTGAAACTTGAAAGAATGATTGCTCTGGGAGAATTTCACTTCCTACCACGGCTTTTGTAAGAATGAAATACTGTAATTCACAAACAAAAGGCATTTTATGCTATCAGGATTAGAGACATCTGTGTCCTATCTGTGATTTTTGCTAAAATCACCAAGAAGTCTACTGCCCAAGAAAAAAAATGCAATAAAAAATTAATACCAAACATAAAGTTAATAACCTAGGAATATCCTTGCCACCTCCAACACCTTTTTTCTGCTGTAGTTCTTTGCATTTCACTAGTTTCTTAGCAACCATACAGGACTCAGACGGGTAAGCACATACAGAACAAGAAAAAACACCATGCTGTTATTTTAATGATCTAGAACCAACTGTACCAAACCTTGTTCTCTCAAATCTAGGCATCACTTAACACAGGGGTCCAATTTAGATAAATATACCACCCTAAAGGTCAGTGACCAAATTTGGTCAACAGAGGTGCCATCACTACCGTCATCATTCCTATCACTGTCAGCAACAACTGTCACTTTGCCATAACCAGGAAGGGAAAGCAATTGGAATATTCCTTTTGTAAGTTCTATTTACAGACTACAAAGAGCCCAACATCATCTTAGTATGATCTTACAACATGGATAACAATGGAAGAACCCAAAATATAAAGGGCCTCTCCCTGAAGAACTTTTTGATTCTAAAAGCTGATAACGATAAACCACATGGATTCAGAAGACCCTGCCACATTTGGGATCTATTTCTAACTGCATTGCAAATGCTAGGCATTTATTTATTTCCCCAGCACGAATGGTTTCAAGTGTTTTGTTTATACTTTAAAAATATCTAGGTTGTTTTGTTTTCAAACGTGGAGACACAGCTTATGCCTCAAAATGTTTTCACTCAATGGACGTCATTTGTTTTCCGGTTTATCTATGGAATATTTTTAGCTTTGGGGGAGAAAATACATTTTTTTATACTTACAAAAGATATGCATGCTGCCAGTAATAAAATTCTAACTAGTAAGTCTTCAAACTGCTCAATCACAAGCTCCAGCAAGGTTTTTCCTGTTAGAAACAGACGTATTTGTTGTCATTGTCATCTTAACATCAGTATATAAACGGGAAAAAAAAACACGTTAAGACGACTTACCTTCTTCAGCCGGTAACTCTGAAGAATGCAGAAATTCGCCCAGCAACGTGTCAAGAGAAAGGTTAAAAAAAAAAAGAAGACATTTTAGCACTGTCTCTCTCTAAAAAGCACTGCTAAAATTATAAGCATCAACGTCTTTGAAAGACAGACTTAACCCTGGGAACATTCCATCTCTTTTTTTATAGAAAGCATACTAAAATGACACCAAGAAAATACGCCCCACGACTCGCGATCCATGGCCTTGGGTCTAGCGCGCAGCGTGCCATCATCTAGGACTCCCGAAGCAAGGAGTCATTTCAGCTATGTCATCACTTCTGCCAGATGTGTAACTTCGGGGAGTACGAGCGCGGTCAGAGGCGTTCTCAACGACAACGACGCCCCATGCATCTGCTGGGGACGAGGAAATGTCTCGCCGAGCTCAACCCGGCGGCCCGAGCCTCGTCCCTCCCTCCTCCGGGCCGGCTGCGGCTGGAGAGAAGCCGCCGAGCAGCCGCGCGCCGAGAAGGTCAAGGGCTCGAGAACGCGAGGGCCAGCCAGGCGAGGCGAGACGCGGCCCCCGGCGCCCCCGGCCCGCAGCCCCGCTCCCGCGGGGCCGACCGCAGCCTGCGGCCGTCGGCGGGCGCCGAGCCGAGACCCACGAGGTGGAGCCCGGTCAGCCATCTTCCCCGGCTCTCGGGCCGGCCCGCGCCGCGCGGAGCCCCTGCAGCCCGGCGCCGGGCACCTACCGTTGGAGCCCCACCGCTCCTTGAGCTTCTTGACCTGCTCCAGGCTCAGCCCCGTGCTCTCGTTGACGCCGAAGTGGCCCAGCACCTCCTCCACCGTCTTTGTGTGCGCGTTCTCCATGGCTTCGGGGGCCGGCCGGCCTCGCCTCGCCTCGCGTCCCCGCGGCCTCCTCGCCTCCGCCTCGCACTCGGGCCGCGGGCTCGTGCCACCCCGGGCGCCCAGGCGCGGACTGGCCTCTCCCCCTCCGCCGGCCGCTTCCGCCTCGCCGGGCGCTGAATCACCCCGCGCCCCCTCCCCCAGACAACCGCCCCTCTCGCGGCCCGGCCCCCGCCCGGGGCTCGGCTGGGCGGATGGGGGGGCTGCCGGCCCTCTCTCCCCCGCCCTCAACTGCCCGCCAGGAGCGCAGGCCGCAGCCCCCGAGCCCCCTCCTCGCTCTCCTGAGGCGCTTCGCGGCCCCTCCCGGGCCGGAGGAGGGGGCGCCGCGCCGACCCCTGGGGGTGGAACGGAGCGAGGAAGGCGAGCCGGCGGGGCTGTGCGCGGCGCGCTCGCCCGGGCCCCTCAGCCCCGCGCGCCCGACAGCGGCGGAGGAAACTGCAGCGGAGGAGAGGGAGGCGGCGTCGGGGACGGCTCCGCGGCGGCTGCTCTAATAGCATTTATCCGCCGCTGCCTCCCCTCTCGCCGCCGCCGCGGCATGTGGACGCCGCTCATTGGCCGAGCGCGCCCAGCGCGGCGCGGGCGGCGCGGCCCCGCCCCCTCCCCCCGGCTCCCTCGCTCCCTCCCTCCCGCGCGCCTCGCGCCCACGCCGCCGCGCAGGCCCCGCCCCCTCCCTCGCGCCACCCCCAGGAACCCGGATCGAGGCCGCGCGCGCCGCGTCGCGCCGCGCCCGCGCACTGCGCGCTGCGGCCCGGGACCGGCGGCGGGGAGCCTGGGACCCTCGGCTCGGGCGCGAGGGCGCTGACGGGGGCCGCCCTCGCTCGCGGCCCGGGGCACTGCCCGCCTCTCGGCGTCTGCGGGGAGCGAGACGGGAGGTTGGAAGGCGAGGCCGAGGCGCCTGGGAGTGCGGTCCACGCGGGCCGTGCCTGCTGCGCGCCCGCCCGGCTGGTGTCCTTGGCTCGCCTCCTTGCCCTCGCTCGCCTGGGCCGCGCTCTGCATCCTAATGTGTCTCCTTCAGAGCCCCCCCAAGAGCCGAGGGGAGGAATTCCGCAGTTCCCTTCCCACGCAGCCAAAATCCCTCATCTGTCGCCTCGGGAACGCCGCATCCCACACCCCCAGCCGAGAGCTCATCGCACGCCAACTCCAGTTCTTCCCCATCGGTTCTGTGCCCTGACGGAGGGAATCCCACTCTGGGGGGAGGAGGGAGGAGGTTTAATTTCATTTTTTGAATAGCCCACACAGCTTCTGATACATGTCTGCATCGAAGTCGCAGGTTATGCTACGGTACCTGCTAAACAGCCGCTAGACTTGGGCTGGAAGGCGCTTCGGATGGCATTCAGAGGGAGACCCGCTCCCCCATAGGAGAAAAGGGGGCTTTAATCCAAAACCTGCTCTTAGGCCACAATCGGCTCTGCTCATGAGGTTTGTACAAAGACCAGGTCTCAGCACGATACAGGGAATTTTGCCAATATGAAGAAGTTAAAGTACTTAACGAGGAGAAAGGAGATCGCATTGAATTCAGGAGCAAATCATGAACATATTCGCTTCACAAGGAAAAGCAGCTTTCTTAAGGGAGCAGGATGCAGAATGATAAACTTAGTTCACTTCGTGTTTGGCAATAATGCACCATCCACATGAGCAAAAGCAGAGCAAAAAAAAAAAATCACTTTGGTTGTTTCAAATGGCTCAGCTCAGGACTTAAGATAAATTCCTTCAACAGATGCAAATCACAGTGCATCACCCAGCTGAAAAAAATCCGGCAAGTCATTTAATTCTTTCCAAGGAGTGGAGGTTGGCATGGAGTTTTGATTGATACTTGGACAAGGACCAACACAACCCTACACAAAACAAACAGAAAAAAAAAATTCTGTATGGCAATGTTCTACGAGAAGCAAGGTAGAAACTGGTTAGGTCACAGATCAGAGCCTCTTCAGGAGGGGCAGGTAGACTGCGTGGTGGAGGTGTGGTCATGGAGGCCGGCCGTTCTTTTCCCTCCGAGACCAGCTCTGCACCATTTGTCACCAATTCTTCTGCCTTACCTCATCGTCTTTCAGCACTGACAGAAGCACTGCAGGCAGGAGTAGGAGTGTTACCTTTCCCAACCTGGAAATTATCTTAGGCATTCAATTTTGAATATTCTGTGCCTCCATCTCTGCTTGGGGTTGTAAGCACCTCTGGCACGATGAGCTTCTGGAGGAGCTCCTGACCTCAGCCTTTGTAGAGAATGCTCTTGCCACAAGTCTTCAAGGTCGTTCCATCTTTTCGTTCAGATCTCAGCTTACATGTCCCCTCCTCAGAGATGTCTTTGCTGACTATCTAAAGTGGCTGCCCTCCCCAGTTCACCTTTTATCATATTTGGTATTTTCTTCACAGCACTTATCTCTGATAGTGTATTTATGTTTAGCTGTTTACTGCCTGTCTCCGAGTGTCTCATGGAGCACTAGAATGGGGGCATGTCCATCTTTTCCATGCTTAGTACAAAGAACAGTCCTTGGTATACTCTGTCATTTATTGGACGCCTGCTGTTTGAATGAATGAAAGTCCCAGCATTCCCAACTCATCATGACTTGTAAAGGGTCTCACCCATAGGAGGCCTCAACAAATTTTTGCTGAATTCAAGGTCATTAACTTTCAATTTGTAAAATAAACTAGAGGACCTCTGAGTTACCTGCCTCATGAGAATGGCTGTAAAGGGTAGTTGGGTTTAAAACAAACAAAAAAACAAAGCTACACAGTATTATAGGTTTCTCAGAGATGAGTAGGGTGTAAGTTCACATTGGTGTTGTTACCACACTGCCATTGACCTCCTAGACTGTCTTGCAGGCTTTCTATTTACTGAAAGCAGAGATACTCTCTTACACTGAAACTGATTTTTTTTTAGACCAGAATTAACCCTGTGTACATTATCACAATTACGTCCTTTGTTCCTCAACCTGCTTGTCTCCGAAACTTGTTTATAGGTTGCCAAAATTTATCATAAGCCCAGCCTCTCAAAGGCAGAAATACCTAGTTTTTCTTACGTAGACATAATCTTGTCCTCAATTTACTTTTCACGTTGCTTCTTGTTAACAAGGTTTTGAAAAAGTAAGGATAGGCTTTAGAAGTACTCTATTTTTCAGCAAGGATTGCAGGCATATTCAATTAATTGAGGACAGGAAGAGAAGAGAAGAGGAGAATCTGTGATTCAGAAAGATGGATGATTTGATCAAAGAACTTCAAAGGCGTTAATAAAGGAGGGCATTAGCTGCTAAAAGGCAGGCTGGTTTAAAAAGCTAGTGAAACAGAAAAGGCCAGTAGAAAAGAGTGACTTGCAAAAGAGGCCCCAGCCAACGTCCCAACCCTCTATGGCCTTCCTGTTCAGGGATGGGGATTGCACAAAGCAGTCCGTTCCATATTTGGACAGCTCTAATCAAAACAGTCTCATTCTGGGCTAGATCCACTTCCCATTAGCTAACTCCTATACATTGGATCCTATTTAGCCCTCTGGAAGCATTCTGAACAAGTTGAATCCCTCTTCTGTGTAAGAACCCTTGGAGCGTCTCAAGATATCTATTGTACTAAAAAGTCTTCCTACAGTGTGAGTCTGCAGTCCCTCAGCAACTTTGTCTTTTGGTTATAGAGGCAATCAAGACTGAAAACAACAGTCTGTGCATGGTCTTGCAGTGGTGTTTTCACTGCCCACCTTTGTTCTGGATCTTTTCCCCTGCATATTATTGATTTGTATTTACAATTAACCCAACACTGAGTTCTTTACATATAAACTGCAGTCATGTTAAGTCTTCTCATTGCATACTTGTATTGTTAATTTTTTCTTTTCTTTTTTTTTTTTTTTTGAGTCAGAGTCTCACTCTGCCATCCAGGCTGGAGTGCAGTGGCACGCTCATGGCCACCGCAGCCTCGACCTGCTGGGCTCAGGTGATCCTTTCACCTCAGCCTTCCAAGTAGCTGGAACTACAGGTGTGCACCACAATGCCCAGCTAATTTTTCTTGACTTATTGTAGAGATGAGATCTGGCCAACGTACCCAGGCTAGTCTTGAACCACTGGGCTCAGACAATCCTCTTGCCTCTGCCTCCCAAAGTGCTGGGATTATAGGCATGAGCCACTGCACTGGGCCAATTTTTTTTTTTAACCTAGGACTGAACTCGGCCTATAACTGAATGTTCTCATGCTCATTTTGGCCCATATTGAGAGTCTGTTCGGTCTTTTGGAGTCTTCATCTGTAAGCTATACATCCTAGCTTTTGGTTACACACAAATTTGAAAAGAATGATTTTTTTTTTTTTTTTTTGAGTTGGAGTCTCAATCCGCCGCCCAGGCTAGAATGCAGTGTCATGCTCACAGCCACCCCAGCATCGACTTGTTGGGCTCTGGCAGTCGTTTCAGCTCAGCCTTCCAAATAGCCAGAACTACAGGTGCCCGCTACCATGCCCAGGTCATTTTTTATTTACTGTAGAGACGTAGTCTTGCCAAGTTGCCCCAGCTGGTCTCAAACTCATGGGCTCAGGTAATCCATTCGCCTCTGCCTCCCAAAGTGCTGGGATTAGCTCAGGCTAAGCCACTGAGCCTGGCCTTTCTTTTTTTTGAGTGGGAGTCTCACTCTACTGCCCAGGCTGGAGGGCAGTAGCACGCTCATGGCCACCACAGCCTCAACCTGCTGGACTCAGGCGATCCTTCCACCTCAGCCTTCCAAGTAGCTGGGACTACAGACGCGCACCACCATGCCCAGATAATTTTTTGATTTATTGTCTCACCATGTTTTTCAGGCTGGTCTCAAACTCTGGGCTCAGGCAATCTTCTAGCCTCCTCCTCCCAAAGTGCTGGGATTACAGGCGTGAGCCACCATGCCTGGCAGATAAGAATGACTTCTATGTCTCCATCCAATAGAACTTCCAGACATCCATTCCAGATTGAAAATAACCAATCAGCCAGGCTCAGTGGCTCACGCTTATAATCCCAGTACTTTGGGAGGCGGAGGCAAGAGTATTGCCCAAGCCCACAGGTTTAAGACCAGCCTGGGCAACTTGGCAAGACCTTGTCTCTACAATAAATGAAAAAATTAGCCAGGTGTGGTGGCGCACACCTGTGTTTCCAACTACTTGGAAGGTTGAGGTGGAAGGATCACCTAAGCCCAGGAGCTGGAGGCTGCGGTGGCCATGAGCATGCCACTGCCCTCTAGCCTGGGTGGCAGAGTGAGACTCTGACTCAAAAAAAAAAAAAAAAAGAAAAATAACCAATCAACTGGATTTAATTGTTCAACTGCTAAAAATCAACTTGACTACAGGTGCCAAAATTAGAAAGTGAAAATCTTATCAGGCACTCCCTGCTTCCTTATCGCCCTTAATACTTTATGATGCAGTGTTGGAACAGATCATTCTTCTTTTGTTGAGAGCCTGATCTAGACAGCTTGAGGGCCATGTTACATGAGAAATAACCATTTATGTACTAGAATCAGACTTGGCACGGTAAGACGTTTACATTGAGAGACTGGTGAGAACTAAGGCTGTCTAACCAAGTCACGTCTGTTATCTCCTGCTCTGGGACACATGGTTGGTGAGTAGAATGGTGGGCAGAATTGCCTGCACTATTTAATTCTTTTTCATATAAAGTCATTTAAGTCCAGGCACAGTGACTCAAGTCTGTAATCTCAGCACTTTGGGAGGCCAAGGTGAAGGGATTGCCTGAGCCCACGGGTTCGAGAACAGCCTGGGCAACTTGGTGAGACCTCATCTCTACAATAAAAATACAGAAACTAGCCGGGCATGGTAGTGCACGCCTGTAGTTCCAGATACTTGGAAGGCTGCGGTGGAAGGATCTCCTGAGCCTAGTGGGTTGAGGTCGCAGTGGCCGTGAACAACGTGCCACTGTACTCCAGCCTGGGCGACAGAGTGAGACTCCAACTCAAAAAAGTAAATAAATGGACAAAATAAAGTCATTTAAGGTGATTATGCAGTCATTTGTCTCATGCATTAGTATGTAGCCCACATTTCTCTTCTTTGTCCATAAGAATTTAATGAGAGGACTAAGATTCAGATACATTGTCTACAATTGTCTCCAAATCCACAATCCAGTGATCTCTTTGTGGAAATGTGTTCATTTTGGCATGGCTTGTGTTGCTAAACACAC
Organism: Tarsius wallacei; assembly: GCA_963574415.1. NCBI lineage: Eukaryota > Metazoa > Chordata > Mammalia > Primates > Tarsiidae > Tarsius > Tarsius wallacei. Next base: position 10,847 of record CAUYQG010071572.1, on the reverse strand, counting down.
ACTAGCACCTAGTGACCACCACTTGTTCTCCATGCCCATAAACTATAACATCTGAGAATTTGCCAAACTTAACATAATGTCTTTTCAAGAATTTGCCTTCTCCCTATACCTCACATTAACAAGCATTCTTTTGATGGCTGAGTGTCAAAAACCCAACTCACTATCTTACGTTTATAAAAAAAGGGACTTAGCCAGACACAGTGGCTCACTCCTGTAATCCCAGTGCTGTAGGAGGCTGAAGCAGGAGGATCCTTAAGGCCATAAATTTGAGACCAGGCTGGGCAACATAGCAAGACCTTGTCTCTAAAGAAAATCAAAAAATTAGCTGGGTGTGGTGGCATGTGCCTGTAGTCCCAGCTGCTTGGCAGGTTGAGGTGGAAGGATTGCTTGAGCCCAGGAGGTTGAGGTTGCAGTGAGCCATGACTGTGCCACTTGTACTCCAGCCTGGGCAATAATGAGACTCTGACTCAGAATTAAAAAAAAAAAAAAAAAAAAAGGCTGGGCCTAGTGGCTCATGCCTGTAATTCTAGCACTTTGAGAAGTGGAAACCAGAGGACTGTCTGAGCCCAGGGGTTTGAGACCAGCTTGGGCAACTTGGCGAGACTTCATCTCTACAATTAAAAAAATAAAATTAGCCAGGTATGGTGTCATGCACCTGTGGTTCCGTCATTTGGAAGACTGAGGTGGAAGGATCACCTAAGCCCAGCAAGTTGAGGCTACCACTGCCCTCCAGACTGGGCAACAGAGTGAGATTCCAACTCAAAAATTAAAAATAATAATAGTAAAAAGAAAAATTAACCAAGTATGATGGTATATGCCTGTAGTCCCAGCTACTCAGGAGGCTAAAGTGGGAGGATCACCTGAGCCCAAGAAGTTGAGGCTGCTGTGAGTCATGATCACACCACCCCAGCCTGGGCAACAGAGTGAGACCCTGATTCAAATCAAGTAGAAAAGCGAGAGGGGCAGGAAAAGGAGGTTGAAAAGGGCCAGCCAGAGAAGTAGAAAGAAAACCTGTTACTACAGTAGAGTTGAGCAATATTCAAAGTGCTGTGTAAGACACAGAAGAGGCCAGGTGTGGTGGCTCACGTCTGTAATCCCAGCACTTTGGGAGGTAGGGGTCAGAAGATTGCCTGAGTCCAGGGGTTCGAGACGAACCTGGGCAACTTGGTGAGACCTCGTGTCTATAATAAATAAAAAAATTAGCTGGGTGTGGTGGCATGTGCCTGTGGTTCCAGCTACTTGGAAGGCTGAAGCTGAATCTACAGGTCGAGGCCGCGGTGGCCGTGAACATGCCATTTCGCTCCAGCCTGGGTTTTGAGACTCCCACTCAACAACAATAATAATAATAACAACAGTAATAATAATAATAATAATAATTCCTAGCACTGTGGGAGGCCAAGGTGGCAAGATCGTTTGAACCCAAATGTTCGAGACCAGCCTGAGCAACACAGCAAGACCCTGTCTCTATGAAAAAAAAGAAGAATCTGCATATTGATGACGTACACGTTTGTACAGTCAAACTCATACCCAGCTGCAGTCCTGACATCTGCACTTTACTGGACCATGGACTCACATGTGAGAGTGCCAGAAGCGGGGGGTCAGTGGGGTGGTCACCCCCTCTGAGAAGTGAGCCATGAACATAGAGCCATCTGAATATTCAGAACCAAGAACAGCATTTTTGGCAGAAGGAATAGCAAATGGGCAAACATATGCATGAATAATAGTCTTTCTTCCTTTCGTGAGCTTGTCACCCTAAGTCACTTGTCTATCGTCTGACTTCTCCTACCAGGTCATAAACTCCAGGAAAGCTGGGATCATATGCACCTAAAAGGCACACAATAAAAAGTTCTTTTTTTTTTTTTTTGAGTCAGGGTCTCACTCTGCTGCCCAGGCTGGAGTGCAGTGGCGCAATCATTGCTCACCACGGTCTTGACATCCCAGGCTCAGGTAATCCTCCCTCTTCAGCCTCCTGAGTAGCAGGGACTACGGGCACATGCCACCATGCCTGGCTAATTTTTCGGGTTTTTTGTAGTGACGGGGTCTCACTATGTTGGTCTTGAAACTCCTGACCTCAAATGGTCCTCCCACCTAGGCCTCCCAAAGTGCTGGGATTATAGGTGTGAACCACAGCACTCCAGCAATAAAAAGTTCTTAAATACATGCAGGACAATTATTTGCATGAGAACCTTGAGTGCTCTCTTGTTTACTTTGTGTCCTCAGCACCTAGTGAAGTGCCGGGAATGTAGCATATGCTCAATAAATATCTACCAAATTAATCAGTGAAGCCCTTTCTTTCTTTTGCAATTACTGCTCTAAAAAAAAAATGTTGCCATTTAAAAAAAAAGAAGAAAAGAAACCCATATAGCAGTGCCAAACAAAGTACTGTGGAATGGTTCTCAAAACCATAGCTCCCTGATGGGATAATGTAGTTTAAATATAGCAGCTATTTTTCCCTGCAGTCGGTTTGCTCTTTGATTTTTGTGGAAAGATTTCAAAAGTTCTTCTCCACTGCCCTCCTTCCTCACCCCCCAAGGTGCTTAGACCTTAAACAGTGAAGTACTTAAAATGCAGAGATGACATGGCCCCCTGAGCCTCGTAGAAAAATGAAGAGTGATTACACGCAATTTTAATTTTAAATGATGAGACTCGGATTCTCCGATTCTCCCTTCCCCGCTGGGTGCCAGGGCGTTGCTCTCGCAGTAGTGGTAGCAGCCTTGAGCAGGTTGAGTTTCAGTCTGGCGAAAAGCCAAGGACGGTGCATGCAGCGGATAGGGTTGCTGTGGACCAAGTTCCTAGAATAGGATCTTTGTTCCCAAGCTAACCAGCTCGCTGCCTTGATGTCCCACAATAGAAAAAAGGGGGGCGGTGGTGGTGGAGGCATGTTTAGGTCTCCTATTGTGATTGTGCTGTCGTTATCTGATAGTTCACAAAAGATCCCAGGAGGTTGGCTGCCCTCCCAAGTCACCTTGTGATGCTCTCCTGATTTTGGATAGGGGGAGGCCGGGGGACACTGTGTATCCTGAGAAGCGTGTCTGACATGCCTGATCCGTTCCATCTGGGAGGCTGCAGCATGAGCCCCATCTGGCTCCAGCAGTCTGCGACGCTGAGGCAGCCGTGGGCTCCCAGCTCACCCCCGCCTACTCCGTCCCTCTCCAGCCCGCTCACTCATCCTTCGTCTTCCCCGAAAAGCAGCACATCACCGCCTCTCTGTTGCAAGACTTCTCTTGACTCCCCAGCCCTTGCCTTCTTCTCTAGAATCAACCCCCTCTGCTCCTTCTCAGACCATGGTTCCTCTCGACCCCCCAGCCCTTTGCAGATGTGGGGTTGATGGGAAGCCCTCTGCAGATGGCAGGCTTCTCGTGAGAGTCCTGCACCACCCAGAGCACGTCCTGATCTGGAGACAGATACGCCCACTCTAAGGTCCTGCCCTGTGTCTTACATGCTGGAGTTCAGAGGTACAAGACAACTGGCCCCACTCTTAGCTGCTTTCCATCTCAAATGGTGTTAGGGCCATAGCCTCTCATTTGATCTTCCAGCCCAACAGCTAAATCTTCTCAGGTGGGTCCAATCTACACGGATGGGGGATGGGCGGAGTAAGAAAGCAGAGGCTTGGCTGGAGACGTTTGCAAACATTAGACGTTTCTCTTCCATGACTCATCAGTGGAAAGCAGCCCTCCTTCTTCCTGGAATGAAGCAAACCCATGGCCAATTCCTACCCCCACCCCATCCCCAAAATAAAACAACCTACACCTAGAGCTTTGTCCTCAGAAATCAGATTTCCCCGAAAGATCTGACACCACAACTTGAGGAGGGGAGCGTTTTGAGAACAGCTTCTAAGAGGATTCTCAGAACTGAGGGGAGAGCAAGGGGGCTGCTGTCCCAGTACGTGTCCTTAGGATGGTCTTTTTCAGAAAGTGCCTTCACCTCTCTTCTCCCAACCTCACTACTTAATAGCATCCTAATATAAAACCTGGGATAGGCAACTTTGGACCATTCCAGCAAGGCTTGATTCCATTGGTACGTAAAAGGGTTCTAGAGAAAAACAGGAAAGAAGGGAGACAAAAAGGAAGACACCATTTAATAGACACGTATTTGCCATGCGTGTGATGTGCTAGGAACCTTTCATGTGCTGTCTCCTCCCATCCTTAGGACAAGCCTGTCTGGTAGGTATCATTATCACTCTTATTTTTCCAGATACTGAAAGCTGATTCTCAGAGAGGTTGTCATTTGCTGAAGTCACACAATTAGACATCAATAAATGCTGTTAGGAATATTAGATTATTTGCGAGGGGAATTAGCTTAGATCCATTCGTTACACCATGAAAAGCAATACGTTTCACATGCAAGAGCTAACCATCTGAAAAAAATCTGCAAAACAATCAAAAGAGGCAGCAAAAGCATATAGATGTGGAGGGGAGATACATTTCTAAGCACTTCAGATAGTGAAACATCTTACATTTGCATAATAAAATGTTATAAAGCAAATGGAGGGAACGTACTCATGAAGTTTTAGAAATAAACTAGATGATTCTTGAAAAACCTTTTAATGCGGGGAGTCTGTGATTCAGTGACTCTGAGAAGCACTCAGAGGAAAGACACACAGATTTTGATTGTAGCAAATAGCTCCTTGGCTGGTGCTTGGACCAGTTTAATTTCCTGAGTCCAGATCTGTCCGTCCTCCCCACTGTAGTGAAGGGAGAGAGAGTCATTCCGAGTCCCACTGAAACGCAGCCCTGTCCAGGGTGGGGAGGGGACAGCTGTTTAATTCACAGCACATGGAGCGGAGAAAGAGGCAGAGCAGAGTCACATCCACTAAAAACTGTGCGAGGAGGCTTCCACCGATAGAACGCAGTGACCTGAGCTGGATTTCTGCCAGGACAGTGGGATTAACTTCCCAAGTGCTGGCCAAAAAGGGCCCCAGGATTTTTATTTTTATTCGTTTTCCATTACAACTGCACAGCAACGCAAACAAGCCCCACAACAAAGTGAACCACCGGGAGTCATTTTCCTTTGCTGGGTGCCATGTCAATACCACACATCTTGCTGACCTCATTTTACCGAAGTTTTAAAATCGAGAGTTTGATTACTTACTTCCCCAAAACAATAATGGGAGAAAGGCATTATGATTGCCCAATTAAAGCAGTATGCTTTAAAGGGGAAATAAAGCAACATGTGCACCCAGAGCCCATTGTACCCAGGAATAACTTAACGAGAAGAGAAGTCAGTGGAAAGCCAGTAAAAGATAGCTCTCCCACTTCCCTAGGATAGGGAGCCCAAAGGCACTGGGATTGGAACTAAATGTCAATTAAAAATGACATTTAGGCAACTAAATGTCAATTAAAAAGAGAGTCCGCCTGGCACGGTGGCTTAAACCTGTAATCCCAGCATTTTGGGAGGCCGAGGCTAGGGGATTGCCTGAGCCCAGGGGCTGGGGACCAGCCTGGGCGCTTTGGTGAGACCTCATTGCTACAATATATCAAAAAAATTAGCCGGGTGTGGTAGCGTGCGCATGTAGTTCTGGCTACTTGGAAGGCTGAGACGGAAGGATCGCCAGAGCCCAGCAGGCCGACGCTGGGGTGGCTGTTGAGTGTGTCGCTGCACTCCACCCTGGGTGACAGAGTAAGACTCCAACTCAAAAAAAAGAAAAAATATAATATAATATAATATAACAGACACCCAGATGCCCACCTTTTGGTACAACTGGAGTTCCGTGTGAGCTCCTTGAATCCATTCTCTTTCTTTTTTTCCAGTAATAATCTCTATCCTGAACTTGAGGCCTATCATTCTCATGCATGTTTTTATATTTTTACTATAAATTATATATCTATAGTAAACAATTACTATAGCTCCACAAACGATTATGCAAAAATTTTTCAAGTTTTACACAAACCCCACCAATTTTGTACATATTGTGCATCTTGCTTTTGTTACTCACCATTATGGATTTCTTCTTTTTTTTTTTTTTTTTTGAGTTGGAGTCTCACTCAGGCGCTCAGACTGGAGTGCAGCGACCGCTCCCGGCCACCGCAGCCTTGACCTGCCGGGCTCCGGTGATCCTTCTGCCTCAGCCTTCCAAGTAGCTGGAACTACAGGCGTGCGCCACCACGCCCGGCTAGTTTTTGGTTTATTGTAGAGATGAGGTCCTGCCAAGTTGCCCGGGTGGGTCTCAAACCCGCGGGCGCAGGCAATCCACTTATCTCGGCCTCCCAAAGTGCTGGGATTACAGACTGAGCCACCGAGCCCGGCCATTATGGGTTTCTTTAGGTTTATTCATATAGATACATGTATGTAGCTTTAGTGATTTTTTGTTGCTTTAGAGTTGAGTGATTATTTAAAATAAACAAGTAAAACAACATAGAAAAAGCTGAAATTCTCATTGTTCTCTTTCCTCTGCAGTCTCTACTACAAGTAGTTTACAATATTAAGTTTCCCAGAGGCGATCAAAGATGAATTTTACTTTATCTTTTCTTCTCTTTCTCTTTCCTTGTTTCTTTTCTTTTCTTATTTTTTTTTGAGTTGGCCACTGCAGCCTCAACCTGCTAGGCTCAGGCAAACCTTCCACCTCAGCCTTCCAAGTAGTGGAACTACAGGTGTGCATCACCACACCTGGCTAATTTTTTTTTTTTTTGAGTTGGCGTCTCACTCCATCGCCCAGACTGGAGTGCAGTGACCGCTTCCGGCCACTGCAGCCTCGACCTGCTGGGCTCCGGTGATCCTTCCACCTCAGCCTTCCAAGTAGCTGGAACTACAAGCGCGCGCTACCAAGCCCGGCTAATTTTTTTTATTTATTGTAGAGATGAGGTTTCGCCTGCCCAGGCGGGTCTCGAACCCGCGGGCTCAGGCAATCCACTCACCTCAGCCTCCCAAGGCGCGGGATTACAGGCTGAGCCACCGAGCCCGGCTAATTTTTTTTTTTATATATATATTGTAGAGACAAGGTCTTGCCAGGTTGCCCAGGCTGGTCTTAAACCCCTGGGCTCCGGTAATCCTTCAGTCTCTGCCTCCCAAAGTGCTGGGATTACAGGCATGAGCCACTGAACCCAGCTTCTTTATTTCTTATTGATTGATTGGGTTGGAGTCTCATTCTGTTGCCCAGGCTGGAGTGCAGTGGCATGATCATGGCTAATTGCAGCCTCAACTTCCTGGTCTCAGGTGATTCTTCAATAATCCTCCCAAAGTAGCTGGGACTGATGCCGGTGGGGGCCAGCAAAGTTTTCAAACAAAGTTTATTACAGAAGGAAAAGAGGAGTGATGGAGAGACATGCCAGAGCTGGCATGGTCGAGAGAAACCGCACCTTTTGCACTTTACAATAGACCTGATATACCTTCCCAATGATTGACATGTTAAAGAGGGTAGGGCCCAAGTGACTACTCCCTCTCCAGCTCTGATGGGAGGAGGGGTGCTCTTATGATCATTTCTGTGGTTTTGAGCAGTTAAAGGGTGGGGTCGAACCTTTTACCTTCAACAGGGAAACTGAAGGATTTTTAATGATTATGAGTTGAAAGGTTGGGATGTCCTATCCTTACATCTGATGGGATTTTCTTTTGATTTGCCGAGGGGGTGGGATAAGCTGCCAGCATGCAGTAAATTATTTTTAAGATCTCTGAGCCGGGTGCAGTGGCTCACACCTGTCATCCCAGCACTTTGGGAGGCCAAGGTGAGGGGATTGCCTGAATCCACGGGTTCGAGATCAGCCTGGGCAACTTGGCGAGACCTTGTCTCTACAATATATCAAAAAATTTAGCCGGGCATGGTGGCGTGTGCCTGTGGTTCCAGCTACTCGGGATGCTGAGGTGGAAGGATTGCCTGAGCCCAGCAGGTCGAGGCTACAGTGGCTGTGAGGGTGCCACTGCACAACAGCCTGGGCGACAGAGTAAGACTTTGACTCAAAAAAAAAAAAAAATACCTGAAAGTCAGCAGGAATTTTTTTTCATTTACCTTCTCTCCCTTTTCCCATTAGGAATATTTCCCTTATCTTAAAGGCAGAATGATGTGAATGCCCACACACATTCTAAATTTGCCTGAGAATCACTGTAAAGATATGTTGTTTACACTAAATTATGTATATTGCACTTCATTGCCAATTTAAGAGACTTTAAAGGGTTGTTTAGCTGGGCATGATGGCTCACACCTGTAATCCCAGCACTTTGAGAAGTGGAGGTGAGAGGACTGCCTGAGCCCAGGAGTTTGAGACCAGACTGGGCAACTTGATGAGACCGCCTCTCTACAGTAAAATACAAATATTAACATGCACCTGTGGTTCCAGCTACTTGGAAGGCTGAGGCAGGAGGATCACCTGAGCCCAGAAGGTTGAGGCTGCGGTAGCCTTGAGCATGCCACTGTACTCCAGCTTTGGCCTCCAAAAGTACTGGGATTACAGGTGTGAACCACTGTGCCTGGCCTCATCTCCTTTTTTTGTGGTAAAAAACAACAAAATTTCCCATCTTAACCATTCTCAAGTGTACAGTACAGTAGTATTAACTATATGCATATTGGAGTCTTCAGAGTGAGACTCCAACTCAAAAAAATAAAATAAAATAAAGAGTTGTTTGACTGTAGTTAATCTTCACCTTATTCATCATATGTGATATAATTCCTTTGGAGTAGGTTTTCGATAAATGCTAGTTATTACTATTATTATTACTGGAGAGATGATGTGTATAACTGATTTTCAAAAATATTAGAAAAAAAAGCAGTTTGGGGTATCATGGAAAATGGTTAATATGTGCGAAGATGATGCTTTGGGTCTTCCAGACAATGTATTCCGGATAGACCAAGTGGCCAGTGAGGTTTGGCAGGGGAGCCTGTGAAGCCATGTGTGTGGGGCACACCTACACAGCAGACAGGCTTCCGCCCCAAGATTCTTTATTAATCCAACCCTTGGCACATGTGTAATTGCATTCAGCTGTTTTTTTCTTTTTTTTTTTCTGAGTCAGAGTCTCTGTTACTCAGGCTGGAGTGCAGTGGCACACTCATGGCCACTGCAGCCTCAACCTGCTGGGCTCAAGCCATCCTTCCTCCTCAGCCTTCCAAGTAGCTGGAACTACAGGTGCACACTACCACGTCTGGCTATTTAAAAAATTTATTGTAGAGATGAGGTCTCGCCAAGTTGCCCAGGCTGGTCTTGAACCCCTGAGCTCATGCAATCCTCTCGCCTCTGCCTCCCAAAGTGCTGGGATTACAGGTATGAGCCACTGCGCCCAGCCTCATCTCCTTTTTTTGTGGTAAAAAACACATAACAAAAAAAATTTTTTTTTTTTTTAGTCAGAGTCTCCTCACTCTGTCGCCCAGGCTGGAGTACAGTGGCATACTCATGGCCTCCGCAGCCTCAACCTGCTGGGCTCAGGCGATCCTTCTGCTTCCGTCTTCCAAGTAGCTGGAACCACAGGCATGTGCCACCACACCCGGCTAATTTTTTAATTTATTGTAGAGATGAGGTCTCGCTAAATTGCCCAGGCTGGTCTTGAACTACTGGGATCAGGCAATCCTCTCACCTCTGCCTCCCAAAATGTTGGGATTACAGGCATGAGCCATTGCACCCAGCCTCATCTCCTTTTTTTGTGGTAAAAAACACATAACAAAATGCACCATCTTAACCATTCTCAAGTGTACAGTTCAGTAGTGTTAACTATGTGCACATTGTTATGCAATTGATTTCTAGAACTCTTTCATCTTTCAAAACTGAAACTATATACCTCTTGTACAACTCCCCATTTTACCCGCCCTCCAGCCCCTGGCAACTATCCTTCTGCTTTGTTTCTATGAGTCTGACTGCTTCAGATACAATTCATAAGCGGAATCACGCAGGACCTGTATTTATCTCTGTGTGACTGCCTTATTCCACTTAGCAAAATGTCCTCAAGGGTTATCCACGTAGCATGTGACAAGATTTGCTTCTTTAAGGCTGACTAGTATATATTTTTTTGAGCCAGATTCTTACTCTGTAATCCAGGCTGGCGGGCAGTGGCACACTCATGGCCACTGCAACCTCAACCTGCTGGGCTCAAGCCATCCTTCCACCTCAGCCTTCCAAGTAGCTGGGACTACAGGTGCACACCAATATGTCTGGATAATTTTTAATTTTTATTGTATACATGAGGTCTCGCCAAGTTGCCTAGGCTGGTTTCGAACCCTGGACTCAGGCAATTCTCTGACCTCGGCCTCCCAAAGTGCTGGGACTATAGGCGTGAGCCACCATGCCCAGTTGCTGACTAGTATTTTATTGTGCATATATACCACATTTTCTTTATCCATGCATCTGTTGATGAATACTTAGACTGCCTTCAGCTCCTGGCTATAGTTCTGCAATAAACATGGAAGAGCAGATCTCTCTTGAACTTATTAATTTCATTTCCTTTGGATATATACCCAGTAGTGGAATTGCTGGATCATATGGTAATTCCATTTTTAGTTTTTTTTTTTTAATTGGACTCTCACTCTGTCGCCTAGGCTGGAGTGCAGTCTCACGATCACAGCCAATGCAGCCTCGACCCTCTGGGCTTAGGTGATCCTTTTGCCTCAGCTTTCTAAGTAGCTGGACCTATAGGTGCGCACCACCACGCCTGGCTAATTTTTTGATTTATTTGTAGAGATGAAGTCTCACCAAGTTGTCCAGGCTGGTCTCGAACCCTTGGGCTCAGGCAATCCTCTTGCCTTGGCCTCCCAAAGTGCTGGGATTTCAGGCATAAGCCACTGCACTTTTAGTTTTTTTTTTTTTAAGGAACCCCCATACTGTTTTCCACAGTGGCTGCACCATTTTCCATTCCTACCAACCGTAGTGCCCCACCTCCTTTGCTACACTTCCTGCCTTGCCCCTAAGTTTTACTCACCCTCCCCAAAGTTGGCA
>CAUYQG010071571.1:0-25338 GCA_963574415.1 Tarsius wallacei | reverse complement strand
TAAACTAACAGAACCAATCAAGCACACTCTGAGACTTTTCATTTAAGTCCAATGTCCTTTCAGCTCTGATTTCTAGCTGTCTTCTCAGGCTGGTAAATTTGTTCACAGTTAGGGTCAGTTGCCCCTGGCCTGCTGTGAAGGGCAGTTCAAGCTTGCTATTCCCATTTCAGTGTTGTTACCTTGAATCGCCAGCAGGTGGTGCTATCTCAGCCGCTTGCCCCAGAGGGAATGAAGCTGGATGAGAGCCCAGACAGAGGCCGGAGATGAGAACCTGCCTCAGGGCGCACGGGAGGAGACCCACGACCTGGCAGGACGTCACGGTGGTTGTAGAGAAGGCAGCGATCTCAGCAGATTTTGCTTGCAGGGGCTTCGAGGTCTGAAGTCGTGAATTGCCTCAGGCATGGGTGGCATGATGTGCAATGGCCACCACAGAGGCGGCTGCACCATCGGCTGCTGTGTCAGCTGCTGTGTCTGCATCTGCAGCAGCAATGGTTGTCCAGACCACCGTGATGCTTCAGCGGTGGTGACAGCCAAGCTCCATGTGAACAGCATAATGCTGACAATGGGATCCGCAGCCCCCCGGGAGAGAGCCAGAGACCTTTTGCATTCTCCTTTGGGAGGATCTCATAGACCAGGCTGCCCCGTCGCCATCTTCCTAGAAACTTCTATATTAATCTTTCATTTCAAAGAATAAGATACAAAGCAGTGAATAGTGAGGAGTACCCATCCCAGATCTAGATATTCTATTGTTTCATGGTTTTTATTAACCAAGGAAGTACTGGCTCTCAAAGATTACCAATTATTTCTTAATGAAGTAAACCATAAATTGTTCTATAAACCTGTTATCACTGATCTTTTTCTAACAGCTAACACGTTTAACTAATTCTTTCTTTGTAAACACTTCTGTTCCCAGGTTCCCCATAAAATTTTACTATCTATACATTCTCTAAATTTCTTTGTCAGCACTCTTTCTGAGGCTTTCTTAGCTCTTATAAATTTAAAATGGATGTGTATGTAGTGGCTTAATAAATGTTGACTTCACCTTTATCCCTTAAGTGTGAAGATTTTCCAGTATTCAGGTATTTAACTCTTGAAACTAATTTTTAAAGAAATTTCATCTCATCTTGACAATTATTCCTAAATGTATATCTCTACTTTTAATCTTTCTCTGAGCTTCATTTGCATATTTCTAACTGTTGAATGGGCATTTATATGCTAATATGTTACTATCTCTTAAATTTAACAGTTATAAAACATGGTCCTCTATTTTCCACTAAAACCAGCTCTCATTCCAAATTACTTATTTCTATAAATTGTTGCACAGCTTCAAGTTACCCCATCAAAACGTCTCTGTAATTTATTTTTTATATTTCAACTCATTCTTTACTCACATATATAATCACCAACAAATCCTTTTAGTTTCCATTTACTTTTTTCATTCTCAAAATCCATTCAACATTCTCTGTTAATTCACTTATGGTTTACTTTGATTGACTGCTGTAATATTTCCTTCCTTGTTTTTTTTTTCTTCTAATCCCTCCTGCACAAAAATATCCAAAAACTCCATTTTATTATATCAATAAAAAATTTTAATAGAATCTCTGTAAAATTTCAAATTTCTTAGCCCTTACCTCTTATTTCCACCCCGAATACAAGACTTGTTTTATATCTAGATGGGTCACTCATTGTTGACTAAATATATACTATTCATTCTCGCTGACTATTCCATACTTCGATTTACCTTTTATTCACTTTCTGCATCCAATATAACCTCCCAGACTCAGTTCAAATTATTCTTGCCCCCTGGTGATTTTTTTTTGGAAACGTATTACACTCGCTACACATACCATCCATTTGATATTTACTGCCTTATCTCAGCCCTTAAAACTTTGATCATCTTAGTTCATTCTATAGTTTCAAGTGTACTGAAATTTTACTGACTCTAAAAAACTATGGAAAATATATTTTGTATACTCTACAGTGTTTAACATAATACTATGCCCTTAACCCACAATTGTTAAATAAGTGAGTGTTCGCTTAAGTGTGTATCTTGTGAAAATATCCACAATCCAGAGCAATTTAATTTAAGCTATATTTATAAATCAGTAGATTTTCTCTCTGGATTCTTCTGTCTATAATATTTGATACTAAACTAGGGATGGTCAAATGTCAAATATTTGATCTTGACATTCATCTCACTTAAAAATAAAATGAATTTTTATTGAGGACTATATTTTTTAATGTTCAGAAACTCTGAACACTCTCCTTCTATTCAGATGACATAACCATCAAAGCATAGGTCTCCACATGACTGACATTTCATTTATTCTTTTTCTGTTCTTTTCTGACAGTGTTGTACCCTAATCTCCATCCTTTCTCCAAATATTCCTCAATTCTATATTCTGACCTAAAAACATTCTGAACCCCCCCAAAAAAACAATTAAAAATGTTAAAAGGTTGATGAACAAATATAGACTTACAGGGAACAGCAAGAAAGTGAAAGTTCAAATTTCATAAAACTGTTATTTAAAAAGAGGCCTTTTATTTAGTGCTGTATTTCAAATATGCAAAAAATGCAAAATGGATTGAATAATTAAGTTAAAGAGATTTTTAAAATTTTCTTTTTATCTAATATGTTAAAATACTCTTCATTCACAACAAACTTTAAAATGTAAATGCTAAGAGTAATGCAGTGTCTGAGTTTAAACTATAATCCATGCTGGGCACGGTGGCTCATGCCTGTAATCCCAGCAATTTGGGAGGTGGAGGCCAGAGGATTGCCTTAACCCAGGGGTTTGAGACCAGCTTGGGCAACTTCGTGAGACCTGTGTCTATGATAAATTTAAAAAATCAACTGGGCATGGTGGCGTGTAGTTCCAGCTGCTTGGAAGACGGAAGAATCGCCTGAGCCCAGCAACTCAAGGCTGCAGTGGCCATGAGCAGCATGTTACTGCACTTCAGCCTGGGCAACAGAGTGAGACTCCGACTCAAAAAATAAAAAACAAACTTCAATTTAGCACAAATAGTTCTTCATTTTAACATAAATAGTCACCTTCTCTCACCCCGTCCCTTTGGCCTACTGAGTGACAGAATCTTCTTTCTCCTACTTTCGGCATTCTGTTTTCCTCTGGAAAAGATTTGTGCTACCTGAGGAATCAGTCTACATATAGTGGATTCCTATCTCAGTTGTTTGTCCCTGTAAAAATTTCTTAAGTATATATTCAAAGAGAGGCTACCATAAAACAAGAACCACTTTCCATTCATTGGAACCCTGCAAATGAATACGTGGTAAACTCCTTTCTTCTGCTGCATGACTTACACATGAACTGTAGACTCTGTGATTTTTCCCAGCAAGTTGAAAACTTTGCCCAAGTTCCCACAACTAAGAGTAGAGTTCTAAAGTCTTTAAAATATAAGTTTTTATTTCTCATTCTAGATTTTTGCAGTATTTGCATTCTATTATTCCATTAATATATCCTTAAGCTATACCTGTTCCTGTCAGACATTGTCCCAAAAGATTCTTCGAATGTTGCCTGGCCTATTAAAAACAATTTTCTGCCAGAGACCTGAGCATCTTCTTGTGTATTCATGAAATATCCCCAAGTTTAGTGATCACATTGTCCTTGGCACACCCTCTAAAACCTAATGATTTCCTAGCTAAAAGAAAGAAGATGAAGGAAAGACATTAGGTGCCATGTGAAACCTTTGAGTGACTGATTATAATAAGTCATTATGTCTGTTTCGAGAATTAAAAATAGCTCTTAGGACTTCTGATTACAACATGTGGCATAAGATCACTACAGCCCATCCTTCTTATTAATTGAAATTAAAATTTCTGAAAATACTTTTTAAAAAACTGTGTAAGAAATCTTAAAAGTAAAAACAAAAAAAACCAGGCAGATTGTGAAAGGAAATCAGAACTCAGAGAGGTTACCCATATATGGATGTTTTTCTCTTTTCGTTTCTTTCTTTTTTTTTCTTTTTTTTTTTTTTTTTTTGAGTTGGAGTCTCACTCCGTCACCCAGGCTAGAGTGCAGTGGCACATCACGGTCACCCAATATCAACCTGCTGGGCTCCGGTTATCCTTCTACCTCAACCTTCCAAGTAGCCAGAACTACAGGCGTGCAGTATCACCCCCGGATTATTTTTTGAGATAAGGTCTCACCAAGCTGGCCAGGCTGGTCTCAAACCCGCGGGCTCAGGCAATCCACTAGCCTCAGTCTCCCAAAGTGCTAGGATTACAGGCTGAGCCACTGAACCTGGCCTTTTTTTTCTTTTTTAAACTCATGTGCCTGTAGGGCTGTGCCCTGAGGGTAGACCAGAGAAGCAAGATAGTAGGGAGAGCTTAGACAGCAAAAACGCCAATGGAAACTCTGTATTACTAACTAAAAGAACCAAGAAAAATGGTCTCTGCTTGCCAGAATGCATAAGGAAAATACTTGATAAAAGAGAGAAGGGAATACACTAATTCTATTTATAAATCCATACAATTTTCATCCTAATCCCTGAGATACTTTTTTTTTTTTTTTTTAGAAAGCAGGATTTACTGAGAGGACATAAAAGCTCCCACAGTGGGAGGGGTTGCCCACCTGAGATACTTTTGAGCAAGACAGATTAATATCAGGATAACAAAGGCTTTGAGAACTGAATTGAGATTTGAACACTTGATGACAAAAATTTAAAAATAATTCATACTCCTAATCTGTGTTTATTGCCTATTTAAAATCATCAACTTTCTTCAGAAAATTAAACAGGACAGAGTCTACAGAACAGATACTATCCATGTCACAAATCCAAAACTGCTTATACAATAACCAGGAACAATCCTCAATTGAAAAGATAATTAATAGATACCATCCCCGGAATAATCCAGATTTTGGAGCTGAGACAACTTTAAAGCGGCTATTATAACTACTCTCCATGAGGTATGAAAAAAAATCCACTTGAAATTAATGAAGTGTTAGCAGTTATCATCAAGGAATAAAAACTATAAAACAAACAAATGTAAATTTAAGAACTGAAAAATAATGAAATACCTAAAATGAAAAAAGTTGCTGAATGAACTCAAGAGAAGAATGGAGATGACAGGGGCAAGAGTGAGTGAACTTAAAGAAAGATCCATAAAAATTATCCAAACTAAATAATACAGAGAAAAAAATAAAATTTTAAAAAACAGATCTTTGTAATCTGTTAGAAATATTCAGAGATAATATTAGTGTCCTTGGTCTCCAAGAAAGAAGCAATTAGGGCAGGAAAAATAAATCATAGCCAACATCTCCCAAAACTTAGTGAAAGACATACATTTACAAATTCAAGGAGCTTGGTAAATACCAAAAAAAAAAAAAGAAAAAAAATTGAAAGAAAAGTATGTTTTTACACATTGTAATCAAACTGCTGAAAACCAAAGACAATGAAAAAAAAAAATCTTGAGACAGCTAGAGAAAAATAACACATGGCATAGGGAGAACAATGAAACAATGTAGGTTATACAACACAGAGAAGTAACAGAAGCTAGAAGACAGTGGAAAGTTTTTAAAATGTTGACACACACAAAACTTGGCAACTTAAAATTCCAAAGCCAGAGAAAATATGTTCAGCAATAAAGAAGAAATATATACATATTCTGAAGAATAAAAACAAAAATAATTTGCCCCCAAGCAGATGAACTCTGCAACAAACAAAAAAGCTAAAGACTTTTAGTGTTCTTTTCCCAGTTTTTTTGAAGATGAAAACTAATGCCAACTTGAGATGTTTCATCTTTTCTAATTAGTGTTTTGATATGTTGTGGTTTCATTTTCCTTCATTTTATAATTCTTCTAATTTCCCTTCTGATTTTTTTCTTTGTCCTTAGACTATTTCAAGTATTTGGAAATTTTCCATTGATGTTTCTGTTATTAATGTCTAATTTAAGTCTATTGTGCTACAGTAATTTAATTTGTATTATTTAAATCCTTTTAAATATACTGAGACTTGTTTTATGCCCAGAACATGATGCATATCGGTAAATATCCCACATAAAATTGAAAGAAATATATGCTCTGCTGTTGTTGAGTGGAGTATTCTATGAATGTTAATTAGGTCACACTGGTATTATGTTATTCAAGTATTTTACAGCCTTACTGATCTTCTATACACTAGTTATATGAATTATTAGGTATTAAAGTTATTATTATTCAGGTATTAAAATTAAGGTAACAAATTATTAGGGCATTAAAATTTCATTATTAAGGTATTAAAGGTATTAAAATCTCAAGCTATAATTCTAAATATGTATAATGTTGCATAAATATGTTGCATAAACATAATCTTATGTCCTCTTGATTAATTAACCCCTTTATCATTATGAAATAAGTATATATGATACAGATGAGGTAGGTAGGTAGATAGATAGATGATGGATAGATCGGTAGATAGATAGGAAGATAGGTAGATAGATAGATAGATAGATAGATAGATAGATAGATAGATAGATAGATGATAGATAGACCATGCTATAGACTGCACTAGTAATCTCTAGCACATAAATGTATTTAACCTATAATCATCTATAACTCTTTAAGTTTACCCAGATGCTATTGCTAAGCCAAGTTTTTTTTAATATACATACTGAATTTGCAGAGTGCATTTTCTAGACTCAAAAGAAAAATTAGACATTCAGTCTATTGTGTCTAACCTTTTTAGATACAGTTTGTCATTCCAGTCCCTCATAATTCAAGCCTGATGATCTAATTCAGAGTATTCACTATACCACTCAGGTTATTAATACATTCACATTATGTATCTATAAATTTATTTAAACCATGATAAAAAACTGTCTAGTAGGACAGGACAAAGGTAAGTATCTAAAGTATGTGAGTAGAAAACTCTTATATTTTATCTCTAAATTACTAGTTTTTGCTTGTTGCAGTCCATCGTCTTCTTATACTAACGATATACAACATCATGAATCTAATCGTTCAGTATTTTTATCTGTTCAATATAATTCCCCAGTAATCACTAACCAAACATAGTCTGTTTCATCTTATTTGTACAATTTTCTCAACACCTAGGTATGGAGGTTGAGGGTCAGGAGGTTTAGAATCATTTAGAGCAGTTCAGTACAATTTGAAAAAAAAAAAGAGTTTAATCACCAGTTAATTTATAAACAACTCATCAGCATTTGCTATTGAGTAGATTCTAAAAAATAAGAGATTTAAAGCCTTACTTCTTACATGTTATTAACACAGAAAAAATGGAGAAACGTGCCAAACGTGGGGGCTATGATTAGAATTATGAATTATTAGATAATTTAATTCACGTGTATTGAGTCAGAGAAAGAATTCTATCTACTAAACTGTGACCTCTGTCTTATTGTTAACTTCATTAAAGCAAAAATTTATATACATATATGTATATGAGTTTGTCATTTCTCTAAAGACACAAACTATTTTGATCTCTTTTTTGTGTTCTCTCACAAACCATGCAAAGTGCTAGACACATAGTCGTAAGACTTTTTAATTAATTTTTAAAAATAATCATTAGAAATTACCTATTAATGATGAGTCATGTTAAATGCCTAAATTGGTGTGAAATGGATAAGAATACCATTCTAATTTAATTCAGGAAGATCAAAATTCCATTGAATATTAACCAACACACAGATTGAAAATATTCTACCATTTATTTTGTATTAAAGATTGACAAATTATACTTGTATATATTTATGGGGTACAAAATGGTGTTATGATTTTTCAATACAATGTGAAATGATAAAATTAAGCTCATTATCATATCTTACCGCCTCAAATATTTAACATTTTTTGTAAGGAAAACAGTAGAAATTTGCTCTCATTGATATTCAGTGTGCTGTGCTATTGATCTGAAACAAAAATTCGGTTAATTTCTTCTAACTGTGGCTTTGTACTGTTTGACAATCACTTCTCCATTTTCCCCACCTCTAGCCTCTAATAACCACCAGTCTACTCCCTGGTTCTATGATTTCATTTGTTTTACTTTCCATACATAAGCGAGAACATACAGTATTAGTCATCCCATGTTTGGTTTATTTCATTCAGCACAATGTTTTCCAATTCTATTCATGTTACTGCAAATGAGAGAACTTCTTACTTTTTAAAGGCTGAACAATATTCCATTGTGCACATATACCACATTTTCTTTATCTAGTTATCCCTTGATGGATACTTAGTTTAATTTCGTGACTTGGCTAATAAGAATAGTCTTTTTTTTTTTTTTTCCTTTTGGCAGATTTGAGTTCATTGTATACCCTGGATGTTAGGCCTTTGTCAGATATACAATTGGCAAATATTTTTCTGTGAGCTGTTTCCCCACTCTCTTGATGGTTTCTTTTGCTTTGCAGAAACTTTTCAGTTTAATGAGGACCTACTTCTCTATCATATCTCTTATGGCAGAGCATCTGGGATTTTGATAAGTACTTAGTTGCCAGTTCCATCTTCCATAAGGGTGTGTCCTGCATTTTATAAGATTCTTATAGTTTGAGGTTTTATGCTTAGGTCTTTGATCAATTTGGAGTTGATTTTTATGTATGGTGATAGTAGCGGTCCTGTTTCAGTCTTCTGCATGTGGTCAGCCAGTTTTTCCAGCACCATTTACTGAATAAGTTCTCCTCTCCCCAGTGGTTATTGGTGGAGGCTTTGTGGAAGATGAGTTGGTTGAGAAACTGAGGTTTTGCTTCCGGAATCTCTATCCTGTTCCATTGGTCTGTTTGTTCTTTTTACCAATACCAGGCTGTTTTGATTATTGTAGGCTTATAGTAAAGTTTAAAGTCTGGAGTGTGATACCTCCCACTTGTTTCTTTTGCAGAGGATTGTTTTGGCTATTCGTGGTCATTTATGTTTCCATATGAATTTCTATATTGTCACTTCCAGGTCTGAGAAGAATGATGTTGGTAATTTAGTGGGTATTGTGCTGAAGTTGTAGATTGCTTTTGCCTTTGGTAGGATGGACATCTTGATTCTTCCAATCCATGAGCATGGAATATTTTTTCATTTGTTTGTATTTTCTTTGATTTCCTTAGCAATGTTTTGTAGTTTTTGTTGCAAAGGTCTTTCACTTCTCTGGCTAGAAAGATACCGAGGTATTTGATTTTCTTCTGTGGCTATTGAGAATGTGGCTATTGGAATTGTGTTTTTTATTTGTTTCTCTGCCTGTTTGTTTTTATTAAAAAGTAGGAAAAAGACATGAATATACACTTCTCAAAAGAAGATATACAGGCAGCCAACAGACACATGAAAAAGTGCTCAGCCTCACTAATCATCAGAGAAATGCAAATCAAAGCACATTGAGATACCATTTAACCCCAGTAAGAATGACCATCATTAATAACTTTAAAAAAAAAAAAAAAAAACCAGATACTGGCAAGGATGCAGAGAAAAAGGAACACTTCTACACTACTGACGGGAATCCAAACAAGTTCCACCTCTATGGAAAACAGTGTGATGATTTCTAAAAGAAATAGAAATTGACCTTCTATATGACCTAGCAATCCCTATGCTGGGAATATACTTGGAGGAACTCAAATCACTCTACAAAAAAGATACCTCATAGGCATGTTTATTGCGACTTTATTCACAATAGCAAAAACATGGAACCAACCTTGCTGCCCGTCAAAACTGAACTGGATTTAAAAAAATACGGTACATATACACTATGGAATATTGTGCAGCCCTAAAGGACAAATATATGGACTTCACAGCAACTTGGATGGATTTAGAGTCTATAATACTCAGTATCACAGAAACAAATAACTAAGTACCACATGTTCTCACTCATAAGTGGATGCTGAACATTTACCATAATACTATAAGAAAGGGATTAGCAGTAGCAGGATACTGCCTTGGAAAGGGTGGGGACACAATATCAATAAGGGTACCTGATCTCAAACCAGGTGATGTGGGGACCAAAGGGAGGCCCAAACTTTAAATGTACAATGACCACTTATATACCTAATCATGAATTATACCCCACATCTTTAAAATAAGAGAAAATGTGGCTTTGAGGTTAAAAGGATGAGCAAAGATTGCTTTTATAGCAAAATCTGGAATTTTATAGCAATATTTGGAGTTTTCTTATATGCAACAATTTTATTTTCTATAAGTTGAAAATTGTGATAAAATATTGTCAGCTTGAAAAGAAAAAAAGAATAGTGCTACAATAAACATGAGAATGCAGACATCTCTTCCACATTCTGATTTCAAATCTTTCAGGTAAATATCCAGAAGTGGAATTGCTGGTTTATATAGTAATTCTTTTTTTTTTTTTTAGGAAACTTCATTCTGTTTCTCCTTAATGCTGAGCTAATTTACATTGCCATCCATGGTGTACAAGCGTTCCCTTTTATTCACTTTCTTGCCAACACTTGCTGTCTTTTGTCTTTTTTACAATAGCCATTCTAACAAATGTGAGGTAATATCTCATTGTGGTTTTAATGCATCTACCTCATTATTAATGATGTTAAACATTTTTCATGTCTCTGTTAACCATTACTATGTCTTCCTTTGAAAAATGTCTATTCAAGTCTCTTGCCCACTTCTTAATTGAATTATTTGTTTTATTTGAGTTCCTTATATATTTTAGATATTAATCTCTTATCAAATGTAGGACTTGCAAATATTTTCTCCCTTTCTATAGGATGTCTCTTTGTTTTGTTGATTGTTTATTTTGTCATGCAGAAGCTCTTCATTTTTATGTAATCCCATTTGTCTATCTTTATCTTTGCATTTGTTGTCTGCAAATTTGTTGAAGTCAAATATAAAAAATCATTGCCTGGACCAATGCCATGTAGGTTTTCCCCTGTTTTCTTCTAGTAGTCTTATAGTTTCAGGTCTTATGTTTAAGTTTTTAATTCATTTTGAGTTGATTTTTTATATGATGTGAGATAAAGATTCTATTTCATTCTTTTGCATATAAACATTCAGTTTTTCCAATGCCATCTATTGAAGAAACAGTCCTTTTCCCATAGTACGTGATTGTCACTTTTGTTGAAGATCAATTGTGTGAAGATAGACATGTGGGTTATTTTATAGGTTCTCTAATCAGTTCCGTTGGTTGATATGTTTATTTGTATGTCATCACTATAATGTTTTAATTACTATCACTTGTTATGTGCTTTGAAATCAGAGTGTGATGCCTTCAGTTTTGTTCTTTTTGTTCACGATTGCCTTGGCTATGAATTTTTAGGTTCTACTTTCTATGCCTATGAGAAATGACATTAAAATGCTGATAGGGTTTGCATTGAATCTGTAGATTAGTTTGGGTGGTATAAACATTTTAACAATATTAATTCTTTCAATCCATGTACACAGGATATCTTTCCATTTGTTAGTGCTTTCTTTAATTCCTTTCATTAATGCTTTATAGAATTTAGTGTACAGGTCTTTTGCCTTATTGGTTAAATGTATTCCTTACTATATGATTTTTTTGTATGTAACTGTTGTAAATAAAATTGTTCTCTTGATTTTCCTTTCAGGAAAATTCCTTTTTAGTATATATGAGAAATACTGCTAATTTTTGCATGTTGACTTTGTATCTTGCAACTTTACTGAATTTGTTTATCAGTTGTAACAGTTTCTTGGTGGATTCATTAAGGTGTTCCATATATAGGATCACACCGTAAACAGAGATTATTTAACTTCTTTCTTTCTGATTTGGATGACATTGATTTCTTTCTCATGCCTAATTGCTGCAGTACTATATTGATTATAAGTTGTGAGAGTGAGCATTCTTATCTTCTTCCAGATTTTAAAGGAAAAGCTTTCAACTTTTTCCTGTTGAATATGATGTTAGCTATGGATTTGTCATCTATGGCCTTTATTGTATTATGGTACATTCCTTCTATACCTAATTTGTTGAAAGTTCTTATTATAAAAGAATGTTGAATTTTGTTAAATGCTTTTTTCTCATCTAGCGAGATGATCATATGCTTTTGGTCCTTCATTCTCTTAATGTGGTATACCACATTTATTGACTTGCATATGTTGAGTCATCCTTGCATTTCAGGTTTAAATCCTACTTGCTCATGGTGACTGATCTTTTAATGTGTTCTCCAATTTGACTTGTTAGTATTTTGTTGAGAATTTCTGCATCTATGTTCATGAAATATATTGGCCTGTAGGTTTTCTTTTCTTGTGATATCCTTGTCTATCTTTTGTTGGTCTCAGAATTTTTTCTGTCTTTTATTTTTGATAGTTTTATTATCAGTGTTGTGGTAAACGTCTCTTCAGGTTGAATTTGATTGAGAATTTCTGTGCTTCCTGTACCATAATATTGGCTGTTTCCACAGATTAAGGAAGTTTTCATCCAATTTTTCTTTCAATGTGCTTTATGTCCCCCCTTTTTTAATCTCCCTCTTTAATTCCTTTTATGCATAGATTAGGTCTATTAATGGTTCACCATAATTCCTGTAAATTTTCTTCTTTTCTTTTTTTCTTTTTTGCTTCTCTGC
The DNA here is from genome assembly GCA_963574415.1 of Tarsius wallacei. Classification (NCBI taxonomy): domain Eukaryota; kingdom Metazoa; phylum Chordata; class Mammalia; order Primates; family Tarsiidae; genus Tarsius; species Tarsius wallacei. The sequence continues at coordinate 12,878 of CAUYQG010071571.1, read as the reverse complement.
TTGGGTAACTTCAAATTTTCTGTCTTCAAACTTATTGATTCTTTCTTAGCTTGATTGAGCTGACTGTTGAATCTTTCCATTGCATTTTGCAGTTTAGTCATTACATTATTAATATGATTTCTATTTTTAATTGTTTATATTTTTGTCAAACTTCTCATTTTATTCATGTATTGTTTTTCAAATTTCATTTAATTTTGTCCATATATTTAGAGAGCTCACTGAAGTTTTTAAAAGTATTATTTTTTTTCTGTTATCGATCTCCCTTTTGGGGGGGTTCATTGTTGAATCTTTGTTAATTTGTTCTGGAGGTTTCATGATTTTCTGAGTCTTTGCCATCCTTATGTTCTTGCATTGGCATTCATGCATTTGTGTAAAGCAGACGTGATAACCGCTACACTATGGAACCGCATGCGACTTTCATGCATTTGTGGAGGAAGGCACTTTTTCTGAATTGTACAGGTGTTCTTTGGCAGAGGTAGACCTTTTCTATTTTGTCTAGCCTATGATTCTGGATGAGCCAGCTAATAATAACCTTGAACTGACAGAGTTTGCTTTTAGGATTTCTAGATAGCTGGGCTGCTACCTTTGCTCTGAATTCATGTGAGGCAACTTGCTATGTTCTTGTATCTGGGAAGATCATTGACTGAGTTCTGTGATCAAAATAACCTGCTGGATGAGCACTGCAATCACCTCTGACCCAGTCAGGCTACAGGGTATATTCTCTGACCAATAGGGATCACTATTTGAGTTCAGCCTTTGGACCGAGTTGGAGGAGAGACACTAAGGTTAAGAGTATTGGGATGCATGAACAACTACTATGGTCAGTAGAAATGCTTGGTTGAGATTTGCCTTTTTCCCTGAGTAGGATCTGGGCATGAACTTTCAGCCCATGTTGAGTGCTGATTAAACTTTCTGGTGTGGCAGTGCTAGTGCCTGCTTGTTGTCAAGATTCATTCAGGATCTACTGTGGGACAGAAGCTGGCAAGCGTGTTCTGGTTACTCGGACTAACTTGTCTTACAGCAGTTCTCTACTGGGCAGAATTACTACCAGGCTGAAGCAGAGAGGGTCTGGAGCCAAAATAGGGCTCCTTTAAGATCTACTGTAAAATAAAGGCTAGCAGCTCTGTCTTGGCTCAGATGGGTGAGTCTCCCAGCAGATTTCTCTCCCTCTAGGATAGTTTCCTGACTGCAATGAGAGGGACAGAAGCTAAAACTGAGTTCCTTCAGGATCTGCTGTAGGTCAGAGGTTGGCAAACTTGTCCTGGTGGCTTAGATGGGCAAGTCTACCAGTAGTTTTCTGTGTGGGTGGGCTGTCTTCCAGACTGTGGCAGATGAGGAATGTAGCCAAGACAGGTATCCTTCAGAATGTGCTGAAGGACAGAAGTCAGCAAGTACAGATTTGTCCCAATGTCTCTGATCGGTGAGTCCCTCTCTGGGACATTGTATGACAGTATCAAGATTGAACAACAGCAGAAGAGGGCTAAAGCCAAGTTATAGGGTAACTTTTGGGTCCACTGATTCCAGGCAAGCCTTTCTACCAAGGCACTAGTGTTTTTAATTCATCCTTGACCACTTGGAAAACAGTTTTGGTTACAGGTTTAAAGTCAGTGGGGCTGTCGTCAAACCCTTTGGGGAATGGGACTGTATTCAGGTTTGAACCCAGGGGCATGACCAATAGGTTTCCCTCTGTACATGTCTGCACTCTCAAAATGACAATCCTAAGTCTTTATCCTACCTGAATACCAGGACTCCCACAAAGAGACTTTTGTCTGTTAATGGGTGCAGAATTCTTGTGGGAGGATATGAGCAGGTGACCTCCTTTTCTGTGATCTTGCTGACATCACCCCTCAGTCATTATTCATTCCACACTTAATTGAAGTACACAACAAACCATATCTCAAGTGCTTTTATCGTACTTCGGTATTTTATTGTACACTATCATTTTATAAAAAGACTATTTTTATGAGGGTTAGCCTGAGTCTAAAAATTATAATGTGACAGGCATATAGATGAGAAAATGCTTTTTAGTTATGTTGTTTTGTTTTTGGCATAGACCTCAGGTTTTTATAGTTCTACCATATTTTAATTATCATTAGTTGATTTCTACTAAAACTTATATTATTCTATGATTGGAAGAAACATTTAAGTTAAAAAATGATGAAAAATTCTCATAAATTATTCATTGAAAAGATAATAACCTATGAAATACATTTAATCTTTGGATAAATCTACAGAAATTTCCAACACCATGTCTATACCTTCTTCATATTCCTGATAAATTTGGTTTAGAAGCACTCTTCTTTGTCTTTCTTTATAGAAAGTCAATATACGGTAAAGTGATAGAAAAACCTCATCAATTAATAAGGGCAATAATCCTAGCTTGAGGATAATTTTAAGAGAGTGCTTTAAAAAGAGTGGTTTAATATAATAAATATTTCCTATATGATAGCTATTGCTATTATTACTATGAATGCAAAATAAATATCTTCCTCATATACTCATATGAAAATACTAAAAGGTTGCTGGTATACCCAGCAAGGTTAGGTGATTTTATTTACTTTATAAACAGTTTGGATTGTGTTATTGTTCCTGTGTACCAACATGCTAATGCTTTCTTTTTTCCTCAGTTTTGATAAATTAACCATTTTTTCAAGACACTTTTATTTGTTGGCCATAGGAACAAGAATAGTAGCATTGAAAGCCATTTGAAATGCTCTATGCAATTTAGGGCAAGAAATAAGACAGAAAATTGGTATATTTAATTATTCATCCACCTAAAACAATACCATTTAAAGGTCAACATTGTGAACAAAGAATTACTAATATGCATGTATACATTTTAAGTTTTACAACCTAAAATGATAACTTTTCAGTTGAGATAGAACTCTCTTAACTAGTGAATTTAAAAAATATATTAAGCCCTTCGTTTCCAATCTTTTCAAGAAGCGGTACCCTTCTTTAAGCTTAAAAAAATGACCTATCAGGTGTCATTAAAGTGCTTTTAATATCTTATAATTTAGCTGGGTGCAGTGGCACATGTCTGTAGTCCTAGCTACTTGGGAGGCTGAGGCAAGAGGATCATTTGAGTTCAGGGATTTGAGGCCATCCTGGGAATCATAACAAGACCCCATCCCTGAACCAAAATATTTAGTAATTTAAGAAATATTAAGTAATATTTAAAACTACTATAAATGCAGCAGTGTTTTCAAAATATTAAAAGGTATTGGCTGAATGCGGTGGCTCAGCCTATAACACTTTGAGAGGCCGAGACAAGAGCACTACCTGAGGCCAGGGGTTCGAGACCAGCCTGGGCAACTTGTCTCTACAATAAATCACAAAAACTAGCCAGGCATGGTGGCATGCGTCTGTAGTTCCAGCTACTTGGAAGGCTGAGGTAGAAGAATCGCCTAAGCCCAGCAGGTCGAGGCTGCAGTGGCTATGAGCATGCCTCTGCTTTCCAGCCTGGGTGATAAGAGTGAGACTTCAACTTAAAAAAAAAAAAGTATTAACAGATACATATACGTATATTTGACAAGATAGTAGCAAACATATAAGACATATTGATTCCTTCTGTAGAGACTATTTGGTGCTAACATGGATCTAACCCCCTGCATCACCCAGGAGTCACATAAGATACCTCTCCAGTAAATTGTGACTACCTTAGTCAGTATCGCTAGAACAAAGGAATGTGCCTATTTCTTTTTGTTTCTTCCTTGTACTCCATAGAATAGAAGCAGGGTGGGCAAAACTTGCACAAATTGATATAAGAGAGGGCACAGAAATACAGCACCAAAATGTAACTTTAATTCACAATCCCCCATTTACAATGTCCCCAAGAAATGGTCAGGTCATCATCAGCTCCTAGAAGGAAATTTAAATAACCGATTGTATTCATTGGCTAGGAGATTTTTCAAGGAGTTAAGGGGAGAAAACCAGAAAGGTGGTGAGGAACATCACAGGGGAGTAAACAAGGCCTCAGGGAAAAAGCACAGCAATTAGAAATCAAGTCTCCAGGGAAAAGTGAGGAGGATGGAGGATAGGGATTCATTCTGAAACTGAGTACAAATAATGATGTCACAAGTACAGTTCAGCTTCAGTTGAGAGAAGAGAAAGGTAACAGAGTATAAGCATGTAATTGTCTAATGTGATCTCAGAGACAGGACAAGGTCAAAGGTTTAGAAGCAGAACACTGAGATATTGGCGATAACGATCAGACCTTGCCACAATTAGTCCTGATCAGTAAATAAAGCAAAACAAAAACAAAAAACTCAAATGATGTGCAGAACATCAAATGTATCAGAGACATGCCTTCAAATGACTAGCTATTCAGGGTAAATACCTAGGACAAACCTTGAAAACAGAACTCAAGATATAGCCACTTTACCCTGAAATCGACCTTTTATTGTTTGGCATTAAATAAGAAATATAGCAATAGATAAGAGAAACTACTTCATGAAATCTTTGTTTTTATGCTACATTATAAATAATGATTCAACAGATAACTATGGAGAACTTTCAAAGAGCTAGGTGTTATGAATATATAGCTCATTCATTCAGTCATCTTATTTATTTAGTGTCCACAATCTACCCAAGTATTCTGTTAAGGAGATGATTGCTATGAAAGAAAGAAACACTGTGGTGGGAAGGCATGGCTATGAAGGTAAAAAAAAAAAAAAAAAGAAGAAGAAGAAGAAAGAATAAGGTGAAGGAAAGCACAGGGAAGATTTTTAAATTTTAATTGGAGATTCAGAAACATACCAATATCTTTAGAAAATGGGATCTGGGTTGGGATTAGGATAATAGGGTAGTGAATGAATAAATGGAACAAAGCCCAAAGGAAATGTGGGGAGTGGGGGAGATTTTGAGACAAGATATGGATCTTCCTTTTAAACAAATTTCTATCTTATAAGGACGATGACACATATATAAAACTATTTTTAAAACATAGAAAATTATAAATGTTTTAGCAGAAAATTCAGACTATATAGAATCCAGAGATAGCATGAGCAACAAAAATTAAAATTAAATGACTTTATATTGCCTTCTGAGCACAGAAAAAATATTAGCAAGAATTCTTTAAAAAAAAAAAAAAAGTAGTGCTACCTTACTTCAATCCACCATGAATAAGAAAGTCTATTGGATGACACAAGGAAGCTTCCCATTGTTTAGATTGAGGGTCAGACTGAGAGCACTTATGATTCTTCAGATCAATGTTAAGTCTTTGTGAAGGTCTAAAATGCCACTAAAATAAAAATCCCAGGGTAAGACACTTAGACAAATAAGGATTATTTAATCATTTTAGAGTAAAATTTAATTTGCATACACATTAGGGCAAAAGGTGAAATGAGAAGCATTGATGAGAAGACAGCTAGTGATTTCCTTAATAAATTATTTGAGACCTTTAAGGAAGAGGATATGATGCCAGTAAGAAGGGGGAAAAAATGATGCTGATAAGGCAGTTACATTGGAGCAGGGGTGGAAAGTTTTTTCTAAAGAATTGAGAAATCAATGTCTTCACTTAAGTTATTAAAGGACAATCTAAGCCTGTTGCTCATATCTAATGCATTCCTGACTTAAAATGAAACCTGTGTTTTATTTATTCTAAAAATTCCAGGATCTCATCAAGAACACAAACTTGGAAACAGAAGCTCAAACCTTAAATGTTGCTAAATGCTTGATATGGGCTTAAACACAAATGATTCTCTTCTGTGATTTGGAATTTATTCTTCAGGCAGTGGGGAATCCTTGAATGTTTAGAGAAGGGAAGTGACATGATCAAAGCAGTCTTATGGAAAGGTTGAATACACCAGTGATATACAGAATGATTGAAGGAAAGAGATGGGAAGACTAGAAAATTTTTAAAAAAAATTATAATTAAAAGTCAGTTTTATTGGATCAGAAAATAAATATCTGTGGTGGCAGATAAAACTGGGGCCATAAAAGGAGCTTGGTCTTGGTACTTAGGTTGGATTTGAAAATCAAGAACAGGGGGGCACCAGAGAAAAGTGCTTTTATTTAAAAGAATCTTAATTTGGTGGGAAAATCTGTTTTGGAGTGGTAGGGAAGAATAGAAGATGGATTTTGGTTGAAGTTTATTGATTGTAAGAACGCCAAGAGACAATCAGGTGGAAATATTCATAGATCACTAGGCTGGAATCCCAGGGATTAACTAGAGATTCTTATTTGGGAGTCATCTGCATCAGTGGTTACCAACTGGGGTTAATTTTTCTCTCAAGGTGACATTTAGCAGTGTATAAAGACATTTCTGGTTGTCGCAACTAGAAAGCTGGTGGTACTGGCATCTATTAGATAGATGCCAGAAATGCTGTTAAAACATCCTAAAACACATGGAACACCATCCTCTGAAACAAAGAATTAGAGGAATTATCCATCCCTGAATGTGAATAGTGTCCAGATTTAGAAACTCAGCTCTACATAAATGTCATAATAAATTGGGGATATCTTGCCCAGTCAGGACATATAGTATATTTATGTTTAATTTATGGAAAATAAAAATAGCATCTAATATTTATTGAGTCTTTTTCTGTTTCAAGAATTGTTCTCAAGTTACATGGTTTATTTTACTTAGTCTTTAAAATCCTATGAGATAAGCATCATCTTTATCCTCAGTTAGCAGATGAAAAAACTGATCTACTGATAAGTTGATCCACTGAAAAGTTTATCTGGTGAAAATCAGGTTTCACCAGAGAAACAGAACCAATAGAATATAGATAGATATTGATACAGATACAGATATTGATACCGGCACAGAGAGAGATATATAGATATAGATAGATGATATATAGATTAGGAATAGGCATATAGACTGCACTCGGTGGCTCAACCTGTAATCCCAGCACTTTGGGAGGCCGAGGGGATAGATTGCCTGAGTCTGCAGGCTCAAGACCAGCCTGGGCAAGTAGGCGGGACCTCATCTCTATAATAAATCAAAAAATTAGCTGGGTGTGGTAGCACACACCTGTAGTTCTGGCTCCTTAGAAGGCTGAGGTAGAAGGATTGCTGGAGCCCAGCAGGTCAACACCGGGGTAACTGTGAGTGTGCCACTACACTCCAGCCTGGGTGACAGAGTGAGACTCCAACTCAAAAAAAAAAAAAAAAAGAAACAAAGAAAGAAATAGGCATATATAGAGACATGGTCAAAGAGATTGATTATGAGGAACTGGTATATAGGACTACGGAGACTGAGAAGCCCCGTGATATGCTATTTGCAAGCTGGAGATCCAGGAAAGCTGGTGGTGTAGTTCCAGTCCAAGTCCAAAGACTAAGAAGTAGAAGTGAAAATGTTGATAAGTCCCAGTTCAAGGGCCAATGTCCTAGATAAAAAAGACAGAGAGTAAAACTTCTCCCTTTCTCATTTTTATGTTCTTTTCAGGCCTTGATGAATTGCCCTACTGGAGAAGGCAATCTGCTTTATTCTATGGATTCAAATGTTGATCTCTTTTGGAAACATTCTCACAAACAAAACCTGTGTTTAACCTGTTTAGTTTGATATCTGAAACAATGTTTAACCTAATATCTGGGCATCCTGTGAACAAGTCAAGTTGACACATAAAATTAACCATCACATTTTCCCTTTGTCAACTTGGTACCCATAACCATACTGAATCTCCAAATAAAGATCCACAACATCATAATTCCACCAAATATGATACAACTATGCTGCATAAAGCCAGAAACATACTAACCCCTTCCTCAGAGAAGAAGATAAAGTTCTTGAGTGATGTTTTCTCTTTTCCTTGATATTGCATAGCTTAAATACTATAGTGCACAATTAATAACACTTAAAAACTGTGATATAAAGTCAATACATCTTATGTTAAGAGAATAAGAGAGGAAGGAAAACAAAGATATTTGCTATTCACACATGCACAAAGTTACTCATTACAAAATAAGGAAGATATACTCATGAAACTTACAGTCTTCATTTCTGTAACTGCTCATATGGTCATAGCTAGTAATTATATCTACTTTCATCCATTCTGTATTCTCTTTGTCTTCAGCATGTATGTATTCTCTTTGTCTTCAGCATATATTTCTGCTGGTTGTTTACCTGGTAGGGTGACCCAAACCTACATTGCTGAAAAGTCTGGGTAATTAATAATCCCGCCTGGAATGGGTTATTGTTAGTTTTCCATTGGCCATAATCACAGGTCATGGGATACTTAGAGTAGCCCTAAGTGATCTCCTGGACTCCATACATACTCTTCCATAACTCAATTGTGGACTAGTAGTCCAAGTTTTCCTTGTTAGTCAGCATCAGTTACACTATCCCCCTCCCTTCTTCTTTTTTCTTTTTTGCCTGTTGATTCAGAGGCATGAGGAGTCCAAAGTGGCTAGATGGCAGCCTTAACATTCAGTTTAATGAAATTGTCATTGTGTCTCTTGGTGGAAACATTCCTATCTCTGGAATTAAGACCTCAAGGCCAGTAGAGCATATGGCTATAGGAAAAGGAAATAAAAATTTGCTAATGAGTCACTGGGTATATTAGTTAGTAGTATCAGTCCCATTTTTACCCCTTGTTTCCTTGATCTGTGAATTATGACTATGGGAGAAACAGCATTATATATTGAATGCTGATTCAGAGCATATAAAACCTGGAGAACCTTGCCCTAACCTGGTGCTGTAACTAAGTTTTCAAAAGGTCATTCCATTATTCTGTAGAAGCCATCGTTTAGGCATGGTGGGGAACAGGGTAAGACTGGTGAATTCCATGAACATGAGCCCATTGCCATACTTCTTTTGCTATAAAGTGAGTCCCTTGATCAGAAGCAATGGCTGTGTAGAATACCATGATAGATAAGACATTCTGAAAGTCCATGGATGGCAGTTCTGGCAGAAACATTTCTTAGGAAAGGCAATGTGTATTCAGAGTATCAGATCCAGTAACAAAACCTTGCTTTTTCATGATGGAAGTGGTCCAATATAATCAACCTGTAACTAGGCAGTTGCCTGGCCCGTGGAATGGTGCTATCTCAAGGTCGTCTCAGTGTCAACATCTGCTGTTGGCATACTAGGCACTCAACAATAGCCATAGCCAAGTCAATATTGGTGAGTAGAAGTTCATGTGGCTAAGCGCAGGTAAAACCTCCATCTCTACCACAATGCCCTTGCTCATGAACCCACTGGACAATGACAGGGGTAGCTGGGGTAAAAGGCTGACTGGCATCCACCGAATGGTTCATTTTATCCACTTTATTAAAATCCTTCTCTGCCGAGGTCAGTCATCCTTTGATGAGTATTCACATGGGACAGAAATATCTTCACATCTTTTGCTCATTTAGAGGGATCTATCCATATACCTTCTCCCCAAATTTTCTTATCACCCTTTTTCAATAATGTTCTTTCCGTGCCTCTGACTATCCAGTCAATCTGTTGGTTGGCCACAGCCCACAAATCAATGTATAATTGCACATCTGACCAATTTTCCTTCAAAGCAAAGTGAACAAGCAGATACACTGCTTGAAGTTCTGCCAATTGGGAGGATTTTTCTTCACTACTGTCCTTCAAGGATGTCCCAGAAGAAGCTGTAGTGCTGCAGATGTCCACTTTCAGGTGGTACCTGCATATTATGCAGAACCACAGACCTCAGTCTTCTCTTTCTTTGACAACAGATCATAGCAAACCCTCCATGAGGCCATAGAGGCAGGCTGGAAAAAAGAAGGCAATGTAGCAGCAGTGGGGCTCATGGACACTTCCTCATGAAACCTATTGTGCCATCAAGACCCATTCGGTCCTAATTATGTATACACAATTTTCATTTGATGATAGAGCGCTACTGTGCATACCCAACTTTATGGTTTGGTGGGTGAGATAGCATCCAATTCATGATGGGCATGTCAGTTCACGTGGCAACATGGTGGCCCATGGTTAGAAATTCAGTCTCTCCTAAGGCCTGCTAGCAGACCAAGGGCAATTTCTCAACATCAGAGATATTATCTGCATAGGATGGCAGGACATTGCCTTCTAAAATCCTAAGAGTCTGTGCTGCAATTCACCATAAGTGCCTGCCAAAAACTTCAAACAGCATCTCTTCTGCCAATGACATTTCAAGCGTCATTGGATTTGCTGGATTGCATGGCTCATGCAATAAAGTAGCTCACACAGCAACCTGGACCTGTTACAGAGCCTTCTCTTGTTCTGGGCACCACTCAAAATAAACAGCCTTTCAGGTCACTCGGTAAATGGACCAGAGTAACACATTCAGATGAGGAATACGTTGCCTCCAAAATCCAAATAGACCCACTAGACATTATGCCTCTTTCTTGGTTGGAGGAGAGGCCAAATGAAACAACTTATCTTTTATCTTAGAAGGAATATATCAACATACCCCACACCACTGGATGTCTATACATTTTGCCAAGGTAGAAAGCCCCTGAATTTTAGTCAGATTTATTTCCCACTCTCTGACACTAAAAAGTCTTATCAGTAAGTCTAGAATCACTACTTTCTGCTCACTAGTTCCAATCAGCATGGCATCAATGTAATGGAATAGTGTGATATCTTGTGGAAGTGAAAAGTGATCAAGATCCCTGTGAACTAAATTATAATAAAGGACTGGAAAGTTGATATGCCCCTGAGATAGGACAGTGAAGGTGTATTGCTGGACTTGCCAGCTGAAAGCAAACTGCTTCTGGTGATCTTTGTTAACAAGTATTGAGAAAAAGCGAGCCGGGCTTGGTGGCTCAGCCTGTAATCCCACACTTTGGGAGACTGAGGTGAGTGGATTGCCTGAACCCGAGGGTTCGAGACCTGCCTGGGCAACTTGGCGAGACCTCATCTCTACAATAAATCAAAAAAATTAGCCGGGCATGGCAGCGCGCGCCTGTAGTTCAAGCTACTTGGAAGGCTGAGGCGGAAGGATCACTGGAGCCCAGCAGGTCGAGGCTATGGTGGCCGGGAGCGTGCCACTGCACTCCAGTCTGGGCAACAGAATGAGACTTCAACTCAAAAAAATAAATAAATAAAACCATTTGCCAGATCAATAACTGTGTACCAGGTATCAGGAGATGTGCTAATTTTCTCAAGCAATGAAACCACATCTGATAGAGCAGCTACAATTGTAGTTACCACTTGTTTAAGCTTATGATAATTCACTGTCATTCTCTAAGATCCGTTTGGCCAAGTAGGCAAATTGAATGGGGATATGGTGGGATTCCCCACCCCTGTGCTTTCAAGTCCTTGATAGTTGCACTAATCTCTGAAATCTCTTAAGGAGTATGGCTTTTGGTTTACTAATTTCCTAGATAAAGGCGGTTCTAGTGGCTTCCACTTGAACTTTTCCACCACAATAGCCCTCACTCCACAGGTAAGGAAACCGATGTTGAGGATTGTGTTAACTGCTGGGTATATCTATTCCAGTTATGCATTCTGGAACTTAGGAAATAACCACAAGATGGGTTTGAGAACCTGGGTTCGCTGTGAGACAGAGCTGAGCTAAAATTCTATTGTTCACCTAACTCCATAACCTTACTCTGGTGGACCACAGTGACATTTTGGGTTTCCTGGAATCAATTTCAGTTCAGAACTGGTGTCTAATAGTTCCCAAAACATCTGATTATTTCCTTTTCCCCAAGGTACAGTTACCCTGGTTAAAATTTACAGATCACTTTGGAGAAAGATTAACAGTATAAATTTGGGTAATAAACAAGGGTTCTTCCTCAAGGCGATTCAGCCTCCCCTTTATTCAAGGAGTTCTGAATCTATATGCTGACTCAGGTCTGAGAATTGATTGAGAGACTGTGACTGTTTTTATGGTTCAGGTTAAACTTTTGCTCACTTGACCTAGAATTTTTTTTTTTTACAAAGACCAGGTAAGAATTTAGTAGTCTTCTGAGGCCAGATGCAGTAGCTCATGCCTGTAATCCCAGCACTTTGGGAAGCCAAGGTGAAAAGATTGCTTGAACCCAGTAGTTTGAGACCAGCCTGGGCAGTGTAGCAAGACCTCACCTCTACAAAAAGTCAAAATTAAAATTAAAAAATTAGCCAGGCATGATGGCATGCACCTGTAGTCTCAACTACTTGAGAGGCTGGGAGGGAAAGTTGTTTGAGCCCAGGAGCTGGAGGCTGAGGTAACTGTGAACATGATGGTACCCTTCAGTCTAGGCCACAAAGTGAGACCCTGACTCAAAAAAGAAAGAAAAGAGAAGAAAGAAAGAAAGAAAAGAAATACAAGAATTTCACTTCAAGGAACACCATAATCAGCTAACCTACACTACACAATTGCAGAAGTCAGACTATTCTGGTTGTTACTTTTACCCTGCTACCCTTTGTGGTAACCAGGGCCACCTAGCTTTTGGCAATTTAGTACTATTACTTGGCCTTGGCCCCTGCAACCCTGACATCCAATTACTCCCATTACTTTTAGGTTTCTCAGTTCAGTAACTGCAGTCCCACCCCCCACACCCCCACCCCTGTGAGGTCTGGTCTACAGAGAAGAGCAATCACAGAGCTCTTCAACTGAGATTTTCAAGGATGCTGGAACTCCCCTCATAAATGAATTTCTCAAAGTCATTATGAAATATATCTGACAAAGGCCTAACATCTAGGATCTACAAGGAGATCATCATTCTAAGAAAACTGACTCAGACACAGAAAACCAAACCCCACGTGTTCTCACTCATAAGTGGACTTTGAACAATTATCATAATACTATAAGAAAGGTATCTTTTTGGTAGAATGATTTGAGTTCCTCCAGGTATATTCCCAATAGAGGGAGTGCTGGGTCATATGGAAGGTCAATTTCTAGTTCTTTCAGCAATCACCACCCTGTCTTCCAAAGAGGTTGCGCTAATTTGCAATCCTACCAGCAGTGTAGAAGCATTTTTTTTTTCTCTGCATGCTCGCCAGCATCTGTTGT
>CAUYQG010071568.1:0-26125 GCA_963574415.1 Tarsius wallacei | reverse complement strand
ATAGACACTTCTCAAAAGAAGAGATATGCGCAGCCAACAGGCACATGAAAAAAAAAAAACCTCACCTCACTCATCATCAGAGAAATGCAAATCAAAACCACCCTGAGATACCACCTAACCCCAGTAAGAATGGCCATCGTTAATGAAACAACAACAGATGCTGGTAAGGATGTGGAGATAAAGGAACGCTTCTACACTGTTGGTAGGAATGCAAACTGGTGCAGCCTTTTTGGAAGACAGTGTGGCGATTCCTGAAAGAACTAGAAATTGACCTTCCATATGACCCAGCAATTCCCCCATTGGGAATATACCTGGAGGAACTCAAATCATTCTACCAAAAAGATGCGTGTACACGTATGTTAGTTGCAGCTCTATTCACAATAGCAAAAATATGGAACTAACCTTGTTGCCCATCGAAGCTGGACTGGATTAAAAAAATATACGTATACATGATGGAATATTATGCTGCCATAAGGAAAGACAAATATATGGACTTTTCAGCAACTTGGATGGTTTTGGAGTTTATCAGAAAGCAATTGGCAGTAGTGGGAAACTGTCGGGGGTGGGGAGGTGGGTGGGATTGGCAGTTGAGGGAAACTGCTAGGGGAAGGAGGGGCATGCCTCATCAACAAAGGTACCTGCATGATCAATGTTTATATACCTAACCCTGAAATGTACCCCACATCTTTATAATAAAAATTAAAAAAAAAAGTTACAGTGGTAGATATCATGTTACTTGTATCTTACCGCAGTTAAACAAATAATTAAAACAACCAAATGGCATGTTCGGACAGTTCTGTCTCTGGATTCTGTCTTGATCCATTGACAAGGCAGAGGTGTATGTCCTATCCCTTTGCTAGTATCAAACTTTTGTGGTACTGTAGTTTTATAGTGGGTCTTAAAATTATGTAGTAGGATTTGTCCAACTTTATTTTTTATCAGAATTGTTTTGGCTCCTAGATCCTTTGCTTTTTCAAATAAACTCTAGCCTCAGCTTATCTATGTCTAAAAAATCCAGCGGGGATTTTGATGGAAATTGCATGAAATCTGTAGATCCTTTTGAAGAATATTGACGTTTTTACTATGTTGACTCTTCCAGTTCATGAACATCTTATTATTTAGATCAGCCTTTTGTGGTTTTCAGCATACGTATCTTGTACACCTTTTGCGTATATGTGTGTCTATTTTATGTTTTTAGAGCTAAACTGGTATTTTTTTGTAAAGTTGTTTTGGATTGATCTATGCTAGAATATAAAAGTGGGATTTATTTTTATCTACATTGGTAATCATGCTGTTTGTGAATAGGGACAATCTCATTTCTTTTTGATCTGTATGCCTTTTGTCTCCTCATTTCTGACTGCAGAGACTAGATCTTTTAGTATGACATTGAATAGGAATGGTGAGAGTATCCGTGTTCATCTTGTTCTTCGTGATCTGTACAGGAAAATATTCAGTCTTATACTGTTAAGTGTGTGGACATGCCAGGCCTAGTAGTGTGCGCCTGCAGGCCCAGCCACTCTGGAGGATTACTTGAGCCCAGGGGTTCAGGTAGACTGAGTGATACCTCAATACCCTACCTCTAAAAAAAAAAAAAGTGTGTCGACAGCTGTAGGATTTATGTTATCAGGTTGAGAAAATTCTTACCGATTTCTAATTTCCTAAGAGCTTTCTCCATGAAAGAGTGTTGAATTTTGTCTAATACCGTACTGACTTGATTATACAGTTTTTCTTTTTAAGCTGTTAATATAGTGGGTTACGGCTGGGCACGGTGGCTCAAGCCTGTAATACCAGCACTTTGGGAGGCTGAGGTGAGTGGATTGTCTGAGCCCAGGAGTTTGAGACCAGCCTGGACAACGTGCTGAGACCTCGTCTCTACAATAAATTAAAAAATCAGCTGGACGTGGTAGTGCACGCCTATAGTTCCAGCTACTTGGAAGGCTGAGGCAGAAGGATCGCTGGAGCCCAGCAGGTCAGCACTGGGGTGGCTGTGAGCATGATACTATGCTCTAGCCTGGGCAACAGAGTGAGACTCCATCTCAAAAAAAAAAAAAATGGTAGGTTACACTGATATACCTGTATCTATTTTTTTTAGTTGGAGTGCGGTGGCATACTCACTGCCGTCACAGCCTTGTCCTGCTGGGCTCAGGCAGTCCATCTGCTTCAGCCTCCCAAGTAGCTGGGACTATAGGTGTGAGCCACCACATCCAGCCTTGATTGATTTTTGAATATTGAACCAGTTTTGCATTCCTGGGATAATCTTAGTGGGCCCCCTGCTTTACTATTCTTTTTATATATTGCTAAATTTGATTGGCTTTTATTTTGTTGAGTTTTTTTTTTTTTTGAGCTTTTGATTTTTTTTTGGCATTCTTTTGTTTTTTTTTGAGTTTGAGTCTCACTCTGTTACCCAGGCTGGCGTGCAGTGGCATGCTCACGGTTATCAAAGCCTCTACCTGCTAGGCTCGGGCAATCCTTCTGTCTCAGCATTCTAAGGTAGCTGGGACTACAGGTGCATGCCACCACTCCTGGCTAATTTCTTGATTTTTTTGTAGAGTCAGGTCTTGCCAGGTTACTCAGGCTGGTCTTGAACCCCTAGGCTCAGGTAATCCTCTTGTCTCCACTTCCCAAAGTGCTGGGATTACAGATGTGAGCCACCGCGCCTGGTTTGGCATCCATCTTAATGAGGGATAAGGGTATGTTGTTTTCTTCTAGTTTTTGTATAAGGATAATACTGGTGCCATAAAATGAGTTTGGAAGTGTTGTCTCTTCTGTTTCAAGGAAGAGATTATGTGGACTTCGTGCTACTTCTTACTTAAATATTTGATAGAATTCTCCAGTGAAATCATGTGACTATGGAGATTTCTTTGAAAGTATGAATTAAATGTCCTTGATAGTCAGAGGGCTTATTCACATGATCTGTTTCATCTTGGGTAAGTTTTGGTAGTTTGTGTTTTTCAAGAAATTGGTACGTTTCATCTATGTTGTGTCATTTCTGTGTGTAGATTTATTCATGTTATTCCCCAGTTATCTTTTCTTTTTTTTTGAGTTGGAGTCTCACTCTGTCAGGCTGGAGTGCAGTGGCACATTCATGGCCACCCCAGTATCGATCTGCTGGGCTCTGGTGATCCTTTCTCCTCAGCCTTCCAAGTAGCTGGAACTACAGACACGCGCTACCATGCCCGGCTAATTTTTGATTTACTGTAGAGACGAGGTCTCACCAAGTTGCCCGGGTGGGTCTCAAACCCGAAGTCTCAGGCTGTCTACTCACCTTGGCCTCCCAAAGTGCTGGGATTACAGGCTGAGCCACCGAGCCCCGCCAGAAGCTAGATTATTGATTTGAGATTTTCTCCCCTAGCAAAGTGTAAACATTTAATTCCTATTATTTTCACTTTAAACACTGCCATAGCTACATATGACACATTTTTGTTTTACATTTTCTTTCTTTTTTTTTTTTTTAACAAAAGTTTATTCTTAAATTTACAATAGGCTTCAAAACAACACTTCATTCTAGCTATAGGTGACAGAAGTTGTGCCAGGGAATACAGATGCTTAAATATGAATGGAATCAAGAGTCATCATGGCTTCAGGAGCAAGGAACAGCTTTTTGCCAGATTTCTTAATTCCACCTGTGACCAGGGGGCCTTTTCCCCATCGCTTTTAGCTCCTCGAGGTTCTTCTGCTCCTCTTTTTGCTTCTGCTTGAAGGCTTTCTCTTCCTCGTCCATCTCCTTGGCCTGCTTCTTGGGCTGTTTCAGGGGCTTCTTCTTACCACCTTCCCCTACATTTTCATTTTTAATTTAAGACTTTTTCTGAATTCCTGTAGGTGTTCTCATTGACCTATGGATTATTTACAAGTATGTTGATTAATTTCCAAATGTTTGGGATATTCCTGTTGCACTATTTCTACTCTCAATCCATTATCATTAGAGAACATACTTTTAACTTCAATTCTTTGTATTTGTTAGAGTCTGCTTTATTGACTAAGGGTATGAAATCTCTTGATGAATGTTCCATATTCACTTGAACGAATATATGTTCTACTGTTGATAGATGGAAGATTCTGTAAATGTTAATTCATCAATAGTGCTGTTCAGATTCTTTATATCTTTGCTAGTTTTCTGTTAATAAGAGAAGAGTGTTTACCTATTACTGAGGGAAGAATGTTGAAGTCTCCAACTATGATTATGGATGTCTGTTTCTCCTTTCAATTCTGTTAATTTTTGCTGTATTTTGAAGTTCTGTTTGATACATACGCATTGAATATTTTTTCTTCTTTTTTGTTGAACCTTTTATCATCATGTAATGTCATCTGCTCTATTGCCCAGGCTGGAGTGAAGTGTCATGATCACAGCTCACTGTAACATTGAACTCGAGTGATCCTTCCACCTCAGCTCCCGAGTAGCTGGGACCAAATGTGTGTGTCACCATGCTCAGCTAATCTTTCCTGTTATTTATTGAGATGGGATCTTGCTGTGTTTCCCAGACTGGTCTTGAACTCCTGGCCTCAAGCAATCCTCCCACCTTGGCCTCCCAAAGAGCTGGGCTACAGGTGTGAGTCAGTGTGCTCAGCCTGCATGGTATTATCTTTTTTCCATCCTTGTACTTTGCTTTTTTAGGGTAGGAGTTCCTGGAGACATCATAGAATTCAGGTGTGTGTGTGCGCTGGTGTATGTGTTTAAGAGCATTTTTTTGACAGTCTTTTAATGGGCATATTTAGGTCATTTATATTTAATGTAATCGTTGATGTTTTGGTTTATGTATTCCATTTTTTATTTTTCCTTTTTCCTTGTTTTTTTTGTTTTGTTTGTTTTTTTGTTTTTTAGTTGGAGTCTCACTCTGTCGCCCAGACCTGAAGGGCAGCCTCGACCTCCTGGGCTCCGGCAATCCTTCTGCCTCAGCCTTTCGAGTAGCCAGAATTACAGGCACGTGCTACCATGCCTGACTGATTTTTTGATTTTATTGTAGAGATGAGGTGTCGCCAAGTTGCCCAGGCAATCCACTCATCTCAGCCTCCCAAAGCGTGGGAATTACAGGCTGAGCCACCAAGCCCGGCTTTTCCTCGTTTTTTAAGCTTAATCATTTTAAAATTATTTTAACTAATCTATTGTGTTTTGACCATAATTCTTTTAGCATATTTTTTAGTAGTTACTTGAGGGATTATAGTATACATATTTAATGTTTCATACTCTGATTATAATGAATATTTTACCACTTTAAGTGGATTATAGAAGTCTTCCCACTATTTAGTGCCTTCCCCACTTTTAATTACAGCTGACTTATTTTCTGTACACATTGAAAGCCCCATCAGATAGTGTAATAATTTTTGCTTTGAACTGTCAAATATACTGTAACGAACGGAATACTTTTTGGTTATATTTACCCAGATATTTACCATTTCTGTTGTTCTTCCCTCATTCTTGATCTTCATTCTGTTTGGTGAACTTCCTTTTGTAGTATATTTTTGAGCATCTTTACTGGCAAAAGTTCTCATTAGTATTATTTCGTCTGAGAATGTTTTTATTTCATCTTTATTTCTGAGGGATTTTTTGTTGGATGTAGAATTTTTTTTCAATATTTCCTAGTGAACCTCTTGATTTTTAATGAAAAATGTGTTTTCACTGTAATAATTACCTCCTTGTAAGTACTGTATCATTCTCCTCTTGTTGCTTTCAGGATTTTTCGTTGTTGAGTTTTCAGCAGTTAATTGTGTCTAGCTGTGAATTGTTAACCTACCATATATTTGTGAGATTTCCCCTGCCCACAAAAGAATCTGCACTAATGCAAGTCAAGTCATCAGTATAAATCAGGGGTCTGTAAACTGTAGCCTTTGTGTGAGTGGAAAAACATACTCAAAGTACTTTTTCTAGTCTCTTTTCTTTCTTTCTTTTTTTGGTGGGGGTGGGGTTGTGGATCTCATTCTGTTGCCCAGGCTGGAGAATAGTGGCACAATCATGGTTCACTGCAGCTTCCATTTCCTGAATTCAGGTGATCCTTTGGCCTCAGCCTCCCGAGTAGCTGGGACTACAGGCATGTGCCACCATGCCTGGCTAATTTTTAAAAGTTTTTGTAGAGATGAGGTCTTGCTGTGTTCCCTCTTGGTCTCAAGCAGTCCTCCTGCCTTGGCCTCCCAAAGTGCTGGGATTGCAGGTGTGAACCACTGTGTTTGGCTAGCTTATCTTTCTTTACGAAAAGTATTTTCAGACATTTAAAACTTGTAAGGTAAACAAAATAAATTTTTGTTAAATAACTATTAGGCTGGGCCTGGTGGCTTAAGCTTGAAATCCCAGCACTTTGGGAGACCAAGGTGAGTGGATTGCCTGAGCCCATGGGTTCGAGACCAGCCTGGGCAGCTTGGCGAGACCTCATCTCAAATAAAAAAATTAGCTGGGTGTGGTAGTGCGTGCCTGTAGTTCTGGCTGCTTGGAAGACTGAGGGGGAAGGATCGCCAGAGCCCAGCAGGTCGATGCTGTAGTGGCTGTGAGTGTGCCACTGCCCTTCAGTCTGGGCAACCGAGTGAGTCTCTGACTCAAAAAAAAAAAAAAAAAAAACTAGTTGAAGCCAAATGAGATTTAATTTTTTTAAAAAGTAGGTTTTGGAAATTTATTTTAAATATTAGTTGTAAATTGAGTTTGTTATCTACAACATTAAAAGTTACTGTCATTGTTGAGTAATAACACCGTATGCCATGAACTAAAACAATAGGCGTTACAATATAACAAGGTAGAATGTTGTAGGAGATTAAAGAGATGTTTTCTTGCTCAGTGACATAGGCTCCAGGATTGCTCTCTTGGCTTCTTGATGTCTTTTACGGACCTTTCTGTGCTTAAAGTTGTTATTCTTATGACTAGAAATAGGCATTGAAACTCTCATTGTGAAACTTCTGCTTATTTTTTGCTGTATAAGTGTTTGGTTTGGGTTCAGTTTTTTTTTTCCTCTGAGTCGAAGTCTCACTCTGTTACCCAGGCTGGCGTGCAGTGGCACACTACAGGTACCGCAGCCTTGACCTGCTAGGCTCAAGCACTCCTTCTGCCTCAGTCTTCTGAGTAGCTGGAGCCACAGGTTTGTGCCCCTACGCCTGGCTAATTTTTTTTTTTTTGAGTTGTACTCTCACTCTGTTGCCCAGACTGGAGTGCAGTGGCACACTGACGGCCATCGCAGCCTTGACCTGCTGGTCTCAGGTGATCCTTCCGCCTCAACCTTCCAAGTAGCTGGAACTACAGGCACGCACTAACACACCTGTCTAATTTTTGATTTATTGTAGACATGAGGTCTTGCCAAGTTGCCTGGGCTGGTCTCAAACTTGGGAGCTCAGGTAATTCACTCACCTCGGCCTCCCAAAGTGCTGGTTTATGGACTGGGCCACCGAGCCTGGCCTTAGTGTAGAGACGAGGTCTTGCCAAGTTGCCCATGCTGATCTGAAATCCCTGGACTCAAGCATTCCTCTCACCTCAGCCTTCCAAAGTGCAGGGATTGGGTCAGATTTAAGCACATAGGATTTTTTTTTTTTTTTTTTTTAGTTGGAGTCTCACTCTTTGTCGCCCAGGCTGGAGTGCAGTCGCATGCTCATGGTCACTGCAGCCTCGACCTGTTGGGCTCAGGCGATCCTTCTGCCTCAGCCTTCCAAGTAGCTGGAACTACAGATGCACACCACCACGCCCAGCTAGTTTTTGTGATTTATTGTAGAGATGAGGTCTCATCAAGTTGCCCAGGCTGGTCTCAAACCCCTGGGCTCAGGCAGTCCTCTTGCCTTGGCCTCCCAAAGTGCTGGGGTTATAGGCTGAGCCACTACGCCCGGCTGTACATAGGAATTTATTATTTTTTTTCTTTGAGTTAAAGTCTCACTCTGCCACCAAGGCTGGAGTGCAGTGGCATGCTTGCGGCCACTGCAGCCTCGACCTGCTGGACTCAGGTGATCCTTGCTCCTTAGCCTTCCAAGTAGCTGGAACTACAGACACGCACTAACATACCTGGCTAATTTTTTAAAATTTATTTATTGTAGAGATGAGGTGTCATCAAGTTGCCCAGGCTGGTCTTGTACCCGTGGGCTCAGGCAGTCCTCTCACCTTGGCCTCCCAAAGTGCTGGGATCATAGGCGTGAGCCACCGCACCTGACCTGAATTTCATTTTTAATTGACATTAGATGATCTGTTCTTGGTCTTGTTACTTGTTAAGTAAGAAAAGGCTTGCTCCCAATATAAGAAGATAACAAATTCTACAAAACTCTATTGGTTCATTGCTGGGTACTTTTCCTTTACTGAAGTCTAGGCCTCATCTATGGGAAGATCATTTCGTCTATCAGGCTGTAGTAACAAAGCTCTTTCTCACAAAATAAAGTTCTCAAGCTGAGTACAAAGTTCAAAGAAAGGGTCGGTAGTGGATTGAATAATCTTCCTCCTAAAGTCATGTCCACGTGGAGCGTTGGATTGCGACCTTATTTGCAAATTGAGTCTTTGGGGACGTAACTAGTTAAATGGCGGGCATGGGAGCCTTTGTGGGAGGCCGGCTGGTATCAGCCTCCTGTCTTCTGCCCTGGGCAGCAGAGCACACTCTTGTTAGGAATGTCTTCCCTACTTCAGGTCAGAAACTGAATATGGACTCGGCCATATGAGCATGTCCTACTGGATGCTGCCACTTGGGCTGGAAAGACTTCTAAAGAAAGACTTCTAAACAGCCAAACAGGCTGTTGGGTCACGGGTCACTATTCTGAATGCTCATACTGATTGCATAGTGCAAGAAGTTCAGAAAACCTCGTTGACTTTTTCCAGTCATATTCTCTTGAGGAGTCTCTGGTGATGTCATAGGATCCTAAGATTGCTTGGAAACTCATTCCCAAACCCTGGGGCTGCTCTCATTTTATACCTGTCTGGGAAGGTTTTCACCATGTTGTGATTTTTAGTTTCTTACTTAATTACATATTGCTAAAATGAAAAAGCAGGATTTGTAGTTTAAACAAATTATAGTTACTGATTTTTAAAACTATGTTTACAACTTTTTATACAATTTTACTTTGAATTCCTCCAATTTGTATTGTTTCTTGTGGTTTTACCTAGAAATCAGAAGTGCTGGTAAAGATTTATATTTTACTGTATTTCAGAGATTATTTTACTATATGCTAACATATTTCAGACCTCCAGGCCTTAGGTTCATCTATAGAAACTCCATGAGTTTCTTATTTTTTTAATTATTATTATTTTTTGAGTTGGTATCTCACTGTCACCCAGACTAAAGTGAGGTGTGTCATGCTCATGGCTACTGCAGCCTCAACCTGCTGGGCTCAGGTGATCCTTCCGCCTCAGCTTTCCAAGTAGCTGGTACTACAGGTATGCCACCACATCCAGCTATATTTTTGATTTACCATAGAGACGAGGTCTCACCGAGTTGACCAGGCCGGTCTCGAACCCCGGGATTCAGGCAATCCTCTTGCCTCAGCTTCTCAATGTGCTGGGATTACAGGGGTGAGCCACAGCTCCCAGCTCTTTGTTTTATATAGATAGATAATTAGTTGCTAATCAATTTTGTAATGCCTCCAGACTGGCCATTAAAGCCCAAGAGAGCTATAATATGGGATTTTAATAGTCATTGATTCTGTTTTATAGTTGTCTTAAAGACTGATGAGTAGGAATCGGCTGATTTACACATTTCTGCTTCATATCTCTAGGCAGTAGCAGTGCTAGTAATGGAAGTATTCTGTGGACTTGCGATGGGTGTTTAGAACGAACTATCCTGGCAGCAGGACTGCTTGCCCACAGAGAAGTTTCTTCTGTAATGCAGTACAATTTTTCAGTTACTTAGTCTTTAAAGTCTCTTTACAGAAACTGTACATATAGAAGAGACACTTATTATTTGCCTTATAAATCTCTATAAATTTAAATGTAAAAGCATATATTATCTTTTTAATACTTTCTGAGTATTATATATAAAGTTTCTGCCTGTTGGTTACTTTCTTTTGTAAGACTTCTGGGAATTCTCATTCTGAGAAATTTTGTGGTCAGTGTGTGCAATGGCTCTCCATTAAAGAACCTTTCTGATGTTGACTCAGCAGAAACTCAGGGGACGTTGATGATCCTCAGGGGTAGTTGACTGGCCTTCTCAGTGGTGGTTGAACTCGAGCTTTTACTAGTTTTCAGAACTTAGGTTATATAGGTATCGTTCATGGTTTTATCTCAGATATAAAGCCCACAAGAAGCTTTGAGGTGTCACTATGGAGGTCCTTCCCTTATCTTAGGGGAATGAGTTCCAGGATCCTCAGTGAATGCCTGCAGTCACCACCGAACCCTACCTATAGGATAGTTGACCCTTGAACAAGACAGGGGTTGGGGGCGCTGGTCCCTGGGCAGTGGGAAACCCACAGAGAATTTTTGACTCCTTCAAAACTTCTCTGCTAGCAGCTTACTGTTGACCAAAGCCTTACCAATAATAGAAGCCAATCCTTGAACAGGAACAGATATTTTGCATGTATGTTATATACTATATTCTTAAAATGAAATAAACTAGAAAAGAGAAAATGGGGTTAAAAAAGTCATAAGGAAGAAGAAAGGCATTCACGGCACTGCCCTGTTTCCCATTATTGTAGACGCACTGGTCTGTGCCCACGGCACGTGCCCAGCAGGCCTACCTTTCCAGCAGTGTTGCGGCTCTTCTCTGCTTTTGGGGAGTGAGTCCAGCTTCCATGGGCACTTTGCGTGGGTCCTATGGTATTCTTCAGGGTTTATGGTACTTCACCGAATACAATGAGAATACAGGGAGCCACTGGTGGGTGGCCACTTTTTTTGGTGATGGGAATTCACTGGAGAGACAGCTGCTCAGAGCTGTTCATGTAGGGTGACCAGCATCACGGGCGGACACTTGATGACTAGCATCACAAAGCGGACACTCACAACACTTGTCATAGTCTCAGGGTGTACTACAGCTAATCTTATGGAGTTATGGCTTAATACTGCATCTTTACATTTGCTTACATTTCTTTTGACTGAGTGGTGACATATATGGCCAGTAAGTATAAATTTTGATACATTTTAACTTTATAATGTGTTTGTTTTATGGTAGTAAATGGTAAAGTAGATTTTATGCATTCATGACATACCTTTTTAAAATATTTCTAGGCTACACATTTTATAAATTTTTTCAAATTGTTGCAGATCTCTGAGAGTTTTTCTAGTATAATTATTGGAAAAAATTCACATATAAGTGGACGTATGCAGTTCAAGCCCGTGTTCAAGAGCCAGCTGGATGTTTTGTCCTATCCACACATACCTATGATAAAGTTTAAGTTATAAATTAGGTATATTAAGAGATTAACAGTAGTTAAAATAGATCACTTAAAACAATATACTGTAGTAAAGGTTATGTGACTGTGGTCCCTCTCAAAATATCTTACTGTATTTACCTGTTTTGGGACCTTGATTGGCTGGAACTGAAACCACAGAAAGTGATACTGCAGGTAAGAGGGGGCTGCTGAATCTAGTAACTGTTTGTGTTGACTTAACACTTCTTGAGTTTTGCAAAAAGTGACATAAAGAAAATACTTTATTTGAAAAGTTTTGTTCTGAATACTTTAATTTTGAAACAGTTTTGAACTTACAGAATAATTGCAAGAATAGTGTGGTACAATTGGCTGGGTGCGGTGGCTCATGCCTGAAATCCCAGTACTTTGGGAGGCCGAGGTGAGAGGATTGTCTGAGCCTACGGGTTTGAGAATAGCCTGGGCAACTTGGTGAGAGCTAGTCTCTACAATAAATCAAAAAATTAGCTGGGCGTGGTGGCGTGTGGCTGTTGTTCCAGCTACTTTGGAAGGCTGAGGCAGAAGGATTACCTGAGCCTAGCAGTTCTAGGCAGCGGTGGCTGTGAGTGTGCCACTGCACTCTGGCCTATGCGACAGAGTGAGGCGCCAACTCAAACAAACAAAAAAAGAATAATAATATGGTATAAAGAACTGCCCCATAATATCTTATACCCAGTTCAACCAGTTTTAAGTATTTTACTAATTTTACTTATTATTCCCCAATATATACATGCATAGTACTTTTGTTCAGTTTGAGAGTAGCTTGTATATATTATGCCCTTTATCCTGTAATATTTCTGTGTTTATTTCCAAGAACATGATATACTCTTTTATAATAGCAATTTAGTTGTCAAATTTTGATGCTTTCACCTTGATACTTTTTTGTAATCTGTAGTACATATTACAGTTTAATCAGTTACTCCAGTAATGTTTTTTAGAGCAATTCTTTTTCCAGTCCAAGATTCAGTCTAGGATTATATATTGTATTTAGCTGCCAAGTAAACATTTATCTTTATTTATTTATTTATTTTTTGAGTTGGAGTCTCATTCTGTCACCCAGACTGGAGTGCAGTGGCCACTTCCGGCTACTGCAGCCTTGACCTGCTGGACTCCAGCGATCCTTCCCCCTCAGCCTTCCAAGTAGCTGGAACTACATGTGCACACTACCACGCCTGGCTAATTTTTTGATTTATTGTAGAAATGAGGTCTCGCCAAGTTGCCCAGGCGGGTCTCGAACCCACGGGCTCAGGCAATCCACTCACCTCAGCCTCCCGAGGTGCAGGAGAACAGGCTGAGCCACGGAGCTTGGCTAACCTTTATCTTTAAATGCACTATTTGGTCTTAAAATTTAAGTGTTGAATTTTTGTTCTTTTAACAGCTAAACCAGGTGGACAGGTGAAATGTCAGTATATTTCTGCTGTGGATAAAGTTATATTTGTGGATGATTATGCAGTAGGGTGTAGGAAGGACCTTAATGGGATCTTGTTGCTAGACACTGCTCTGCAAACTCCAGTTTCAAAGCAGGACGACGTGGTTCAGCTTGAATTACCTGTCACAGAGGTAAGTTGAAATGAGGATCAATGTGGTCTCCTTCATGTAATTTCAGATCCAAATTGGGTGCTAAATAAAATTAGTTGTCCTTTAAGGACATTATAAATGTACTGTAAAGACAAAGAATTTATTTATATGTCACAACTTTGTTTAAATATTTGTGTTTTCTCTGAACAATTAATTGGTTCTTGTTGAAGTTGTTTTAGGTGTGAATTGTGTATCAGGATAGATTAAACAACTGTAACAGAGACCCCAGAATACGCTGGCCTAAATAAGATAGTTTCTTTCTGGTAGCAGTTCAGGCCTAAGGATAGGGCCAGCATCGCTAATCTCACTGTACACCCAGGTCAGCTTGTGAGTTTAAGGCAGCTGCTCAGGTCTCATTATTTCCAACCCACAGGGAAACAACTCGAATATGCAAAAGGCCAAAGGGACACTCTGATATCCCTTTCTCCTTCCCGCCCCCCTTCCTGTCTTGTTTGTTCTGTTCTCTTTCTTTCACACACACTCTCTCAGCATACCCTTTTCATATTCACCCCATTGGGCAGAATTTAGTTACTTGACCACACCAAGCTGAGAGGGAGAGTGGGAAAGAGACGTTTAATTTTTTTAAATATAAAAAACAAGGGAGGAATACATTTTAGTAAACAACCTGTAATTTTTGCTGTGCATCGTGTCTCTTAATAACTGCATTTTGAAATTTTAACCATGTGTGTTTTTCTGTAGTGTTAAATTTTCATTACTTAATTTTTTAGTCTAGCTCAACTTAAATTCTTTTTTGTGTGAGTTGATATTCATAACATGTAATTTGAAAGTACATTTTTTAAAACTATTGGATTTTGAATCATAAATAGAATATAAAAGATTATAATGTTGTGTTTCCTAATAATGTGAGATGTTGTTTGTCTTCATGCTAAGTTGTTTATTAATTGTTTTGCACTTGGTAGATTGATATGATCAGTTAATAAAGTCAGTGTAGTATATTTCTCATTTTTAGGACATGAAAAAGTGTCATTGTGTAAGTTTTAAGCATAGATCATTTAAATGTGTTTATCTTTTTACAAAAAAGGATACCAAAATATCCATTAGGATTTTACATTTAGTGTCATGAAACAGTCTGTGACATGTTAATGTTAAAAGCATGTTGCTGGAAGTTTTAGTTCCAGAAGCAGAGAAGTCATGTTTTCCTTCTCAGGGTGTCTGGATCTGGAGGCATGTATGAAATCTTTGAATAGAGACTTACTGGTTCTACTTGTTAACAAGTGGAATATTTGAAAAACAATTGGACAAAATTGAATGTTTTTTCCTCTTCTAATTAAAGAAATATAGACCAGCTGATGTCTTAGATCAAGAATATGTAATATATACAGCAATGAAAGACAGTATCAAAGTATGTTCAGGTTTTACAAAGAAACAAAGAATTAAAATAAAATATTTGAACATTTTTTAACTCTCGAGTCAGTGTTTTTCCGGTGACACTGGCTGAAATGGTAGGTGTTTAGCTGGCTTGTACTCCCTCTTCCACCTTGCTTGCTATTATGTCTGCTGCTGGTTTTCTCTCTTTTTACCTTCAATAATCACATGATATTGTTTGTAGGCCTGCCGCCATTATAGGATTGTTTACTGTATCACATTAGTTTGTCACTGTTGTAGGTTTGCTTTGATCAGTGTTGGTTTATTCTTTTCCTTATGTTAGCCCTATATTTCTATTTTTTCTACTGAGTTGGGGTCTCACTCTGTTGCTCAGGCTGGAGTACAGTGGCACGATCAGGGCTCACTGCAGCCTTCCCTGGGCTCAGGTGATCCTTCTGCCTCAGCTTCCAAAGTATCTGGGACTACAGGCACATGCCACCATGCCTGGTTTATTTATTTTTTTTTCTGCAGTAATGAGGTTTTGGTATGTTGTTCAGACTGGTCTTGAACTCCTGGGCTCAAGCATTCCTCCTGCCTCAGCCTCCCAATGTGCTGGGAATATAGGCGTGAGCCACTATGCCTGATCTGTTAATTTTATATTTCTATTATGGTAATTCATGTTGAATATGTGGGTAACAGCACAAAGGGCTTTTTCATATTACTTGCTGACATAGTTTTCCCTTTTGTACCTTTGTGTAGAGTATTTAAAGCTCATTACAGGACTTTGCATTTATTTATCTTCAACATTTTACCTGTTTCATTTTTGCTTATGGTTGCGACTTGTTTGTTTTTCTATCTCGATTAGGTTTGTATTAACTACTGTGTATTGAAAATTAGTACTACACTGGACACATTTTTTATCCCATGTAATTTTATAACAGCCCTTTAAATCATTATTTAATTAATTAGGTTTGTAAAAAAAAAAAAAGGTAAAAGTAGTTAAGTTTAGAGTAGGGTACCTTTCCTAATCATTGCATATTAAAATATCTGAATATGTTCTGAATTTAACTTTTGTGTGTAATTTTGTGATCATCTTTTTCATTTAGGCACAGCAGCTCTTATCAGCATGTTTAGAAAAGATAGATATTTCTAGTACGGAGGGTTATGATTTGTTCATCACACAGCTCAAAGATGGTCTAAAAAACACGTCTCACGAGACTGCAGCTAACCACAAAGTTGCTAAGGTAAGATGTGACCTTGTTCGGGGCTGTAGTAGACTGAACATCTCCCTCCTTTTGCTTTTCCCCTGTCCTCTTGGAAATGTTCTAATTCTAGTCTTTTCTCTCTTTTAAAAGACAAAATGTGTTTTAAGTGGTCTCAAAGTTGAAAAGTTTTAACTGAAGTTTAACTTCAGTTTGTGGGAAATATTTTGCTTATTGTGTTTCTTTTTTTTTTTTTTTTGAGTCGGAGTCTCACTCTGTTGCCAGGCTGGAGTACAGCGGTGCACTCACAGTCACCACTTCGACCTGCTCAAGCAATCCTTCTGCCTTAGCCTTCCAAGTAGCTGGAACCACAGGCATGTGCCACCACGCCTGGTTGCTTTTTGATTTATTGTAGAGACGAGGTCTCGCCGTGTTGCCCAGGCTGGTCTCGAACTCCTGAGCTCAGGCAGTCCTTTTGCCTCCGTCTCCCAAAGTGCTGGGATTACATGTATGTATCCGGCAGCTTTGTGAATCTTCCTTAGTGCCTGATGAGCTTGCATTGGTCAAGAGGCTTGTGAATAAGCCTTCCTTGTCAGGCTGTGAGCTTGGATGAGAATGGACTGTGTCTGTGGAAATGGGGATATTTTATGGTTTCTTTGAAATTACTTTTTTTGGCATGTGAGAGTATGCTTTGAATGAAATCCTTGGGTATATTTCATTAATTTCTTCTGTATTTTTCTTTTAAGATTTTGTCTAAGTTATAAATGTAGTACATATCAAGCTTCCTTACTGAAAGATGCAAGATAGAAGTTAAAGCCACTTTCCTGAAAGTAACTTGTGTATTTACACGGATCTTTTTTTCCCAAGCATTTGCACGAGTATATTGTGGTATACGTTGCTTTTTTTCATTTAACAAATTTATCTTGAGTATCTTTTTATATCAGCCCTCTAAGAGCATCTGCGTTCTTAATAGTTGCGTTGAATTTTATTTTGTAGATTTATCATGATTTTATTAGCATTCACTTTATTGATAGGGCCTTTTTTTTTTCTTTTAGAGATGGGGTCTTGCTCTGTTGCCCAGGCTGGAGTGCAAAGGTGCAATCATAGGTCACTGTAGCCTTGAACTCCTGGGCTCAAGTGATCCTCCCTCCTCAGCCTCTTGAGTAGCTGGGACTGCAGGTGTGCGTCACCACATCTGGCTAATTTTAAAAATTTTTTGTAGAGGTGTGGTCATACTATGTTTTCCAGGCTGGTTTCAAACTCCTCGCCTCAAGTGTTCCTCCCTTATCAGCCTCCCAAAGCATGGGGATTACAGGCGTTATTTAGTCAGAAACCATTCTTTGAATTTTAGCAGAATTCATTATAAAAAATTAATTTAACGTGTTTGAGAACTGAAAAAGTAAAAAAGAAACCATGAGGTCTCGCAGAGATAGTAAGTACTGGAAGTAGTTTCCATCTAGGTCTGAAGGAACAAAGAGAAGAGGTTGAGGTTAGCAGAACCTAGAAGCTTAGAGAGTAGACCCCATGGTCGTGAGACTGGGAGCTGTGGCCCTGCTGGTCCCTTGGGAGCTTGGAGGACTGACTTGTAGAACTGGGCCTCTGGTCCCAAAGAGAGGTGCTGCTTGGCTGATGGTAACGCCTCTGAGGAGTCCCTGGAGACGGGGTCTGGGAATGCTAAAGACACAAACAAGACACTAAGACGGGAAGATTACCTAGTGCCACCAGGTCCCCTGCTGGAGCCATGTTGGCAGTTGCACGAGGGTCAGGGAGGAGGAGTCTTTCTCCTGCATTTTGTTTTTCGGTTTCCTCCTGTGCTGCTTTTGGGAGAACCTAAAAGCCAGGAAACTGGCTGGCCTAGAGGAAGTGTAGTTTGCTGAGTCCTAGCCCCCACATGACAGGCAGAGGATTGAAGGGCAGGCTTGGGCTAAGACCCAGCAGCGTTAGAACCGAGGCAGTCAGCCCTTGGGCTGCTCAGCGCCTCTCGCCACTCTTACCATGCCTTTGAACTTTCCTGCAATGGAAATGTGCTACTGAACAAGCGGCATTGTTCCTTTTCATAGATGAAGATTCTCTCTCCCTTCCCCCAGAGAGATACAGAGTTTTAGCATTTATCACCATTTGGTGATAAATGCTCCTAAAACTTACTCATAGTCCCATTGTTTAGGTAACAGACCTGTGCTATTTGGTTACTAAATTAAGAACAACCAGAAACTCTTACATAAAGTAACAGGTCTGTATGTCTGTCTATAACTGTGTGTCTGTATCTGTCTAAATCCACATCCATCCATCCGTCCACCTGTCTACCACTTATGTAATAAGTGTGAAGTAAATCTGCATAGTTACTGCTGTCCTCAGTTTTATAATGGTCAAGAGGATATATTTGATATTTGTAACTTTAAAAATGATTTATTCTATGTCCCCTTTCTCCTCAGCCAGCATTTCAGCTGGTTAGGATTCTTTATGTGGTGACGTGACCCAAGTCTTCATTCTTGAAGGATCTGAATCCTTAGTGGAGATGTGTTTTTAAGTTTTGGGACTTGCCTACTTTTACTGTTGAACGTGGAAGTACTAAGTGGCACCCTAGACAGTTTCCTGGCTTCTCCACAAGTTCTCCTTGCTCCATTATTCATCATCAGCCCGGTTTCTCCCTTGCTTGTCAGTTCCAGCCATTGCCATGATATAGAATAGCCTGCTTCTTTGCCTGTTTATTCTGCGACAAGAGGAGCCTAAAATGGTGGGGTTGCAGTCTCAACACCCACTTCAGTGAAAGCGCTGTTGTGCCCCTGCTGGAACATTCCTCTTGGGAAGTAAGATCTGCGGAGCCTAAAACTTAAAATCTGTGGACGGGATTATCTCTATGCTGGGTGAAACTGTATCGTGCATTTTGTGTTGATTCAAAGCAGATGCTTCAGCCTCTAAGGCAGAACTTGGCCCTTTCTGGGTGTCTCCCAGTTGGTGTTGGAAATGAGTCTTTAGTATGCCCTTGCACTTTCCTGCCAGGCCAACTCCCTCTGGATGATACAGCAAGACCAGTTAATTTCTTTCTTTCTTTTTCTTTTTTTTCTTTTTACTTTGAAATGCTTTTCTTGGTCAGAAGCGATGTTCCCTGGAGTACCACGATGGTGCAGAAGACATTCTTTTAGTCCACAGGTATAATATGGCAGAAGCCGTGTGGGCAGAGCAGGTAAAATGCATACCCAGAATATGTGTCTGCCACATTGATGACAGATAGTTGCCCATTGCATGACTGCAGGGATCTGGTATATTCAACCACCAGATGCTGGCTTTTCCCCAGAATTGGGGTCTTATTGGAGGGCCAGCGTTGGTAACTGCTGTTGGCGGATTAGGCAGTCAGCAACAGCTTAGCCTGGTTACTCTTGGTGAGGGCTGTTCACGTAGTGGCACCTGTGCGTAACCTCTGTCTCTGCTGTGGCGGTGTGCCTGCATGTCCATTGAGTAAGTGCTGGAGTGGCTGTGGTGAGAGGCTGTATGTCGTGCGTAAAACTTGTCCATTTCCTCTGAAGTGGATGCCTTTTGTGAGCGTTCCTGTATTTCACAAATATTTTCACACTCTGTCTGAGCGTTCTGTCCATAGACCTCTCTCTTTGACCGCCTTGTTGACAGTCTTCCATTCCTGATCTTTCCAAATACCTGACCATCCAGCTAACAAATTAGCAACTGTCCATTAATCAGTGAGAATCTTCACTTTTGGTCAGCTCTTAATCCAGATGAAGGAAACAGTCAGATATACTGATTAAGTTCTGCCTCCTCAGAAGATGGACCTTCACCACTGGCCTTCTGACTGGGGCTGGATTTGCAGCTATCCTCTTGAGAATGGCACTAGCAATGTGGGCCTGTTGCAGAGCTGCTTCTTGTTCTGTACCTTACTCAAAAATTTCAGCCTTAGGCATTTCTTGATATTTAGGTTCGAGCAGCACATTCAGGTTCCAGATTGGCTCCAAAACCCAATTAGGCCCACCAAGCATCGTGCCTTTTTTTTCGTGGTTGGTGCTACAAGTTGTAGCAACTTGTCTTTCACCTTACGGGACTGCGAGAACCTTCACCGACATTGCAGGGTCCTCCGGTTTTCGGGACTCTTATCTCTTGTATCTCTTCTGGCTTATACCTTACTAAGGTGTTCAATTTCCTTGCTACTTCCCTCTCACCTGGACCACTCAGTGTGATGCTGTTGATGTAGAGAACCATTATGTAGATCTGTAGAATGATCAGGATTTCTGCTACTGGATTATGTGAGATCGAGTTTTAAGGTTAGAGTGTGAAGATGCATTGTTGTTCCTGCCAGGTAAAAGTGGACTTTTTTGGATAGTCCTTAAAAAGTAGTATAGAAAAATATTAGACAGACTTGCAACTGCCTACCAGATAACAAGGGATTGATTGATTCGCTTCAGTAAATATACCTCATCTGGAGCAGCAGCTGCAGTTGAAGCTGCCCCCTGATGGTTTACCATTCACAGTCGCTCTTCAAGGTCCGTTTATATTCTGCATAGGCCAGACAGGCCAGTTACGTGGGGGTGAGGTCCTCTGATTACCTCTGTATCTTCAAGTCTTTTATAGTGGCGTTCGTCGCAGAACTTTCCTCAGCGATGTAGTGTTGCTTTGGTTGATATCCTTGTGGAGAAGTGAAGTTCTAGGGGCTTGTACTTGGCCTTAATGGTCCTGAGTGGAGCAGAGAGTGGGATTTTTCCAGTTGCCTGTGCTGTTTCTCTTCCAGTTAAGCACTCAGGGCCTGGGGAAATAGCCACCATATGGGTTTGTGGACCCACAGAGCTCACTGAGACCGCTTTGTGCCAAAACTCGTAATCACTTGTCCACCCTGAGCCCCCACTTTGACTGGTGGACCACAGTGGTGTTTTAGGTCAGATCAGTGTCCCTTTTTTGTAATGCCTGAAACATCTTTTCCCCCGTGCACTATCGCTGTAGTGAGTGCCCACAGGTCCCCTTGGTGGAAGGCTTGCAGTGTGATGGTATGGCATATAGTTGGGGAATTGAGGATCCTTTTTCAAGGGAAGTCAGCCTCCCTTTCAGTAAAGAGGCTCTGCATTAATGAACAGGCTAGGGGTAGAAAGCAGATGAGAAGTGTTCATCTTCCTTTTGTAGCAATTCAAATCATATTTTTGACCACAAGTTTTTCCAGTTGTATAGGTAAGTAATAACTTGCTAGGCTGCCTAGAGTGTACTAGACAGAGAAGAAACCATCCGTAGGTGAACTTTTTAGACTTTTTTCCTCTGGGAGAATACCACTTAACATTTTTATACTCTAAGTTTTTCAGTAATTTTTGTGATATTAAGTAATCATAGGTAACATTTATTGAATATTGTTGTTGATGAAGCTAGGTTCAGTATCCAAATTTGTGATTGTGAAGCCTTTGTTTTTACTTACTCTTGCTGGGTTTGGTGACAATGGCAACTCAAACATGGATGTGCTAACCTGGCCTAAATCCTTGGGTTTCCCAGTGATGATAATTGTCCAGATACGTTCTTACAGGTGGAGATATTTGCGTTCCTTCTTTGTGCTTTACGTTGTGTATGTGCTGGATGAATATGGAAAATGATAGATGATTTTAGTTGTACTTAGTGGTTTAGTGGTGAAATGTATAGGAAGCGTTACCATCTGATTCTAAGCTTTTTTTTTTTTTAAGGATAGTTGGTTGAGGTTTCATTTGTAAAAATTAAAAATTTTTAATTGACAAGTAATTGTGTATAATTATATATATTTATTGATGTTTTGATATGTATATACTGTAACAAGATTAAGTCAAGCTAATTAACATCTCCCTCACCTGCTTAGCATTTTTTTGTGGTGACAGTGTTTAAAATCTCTTTAGCAACTTTGAAGTAAACAATACACTGTTAATAACTGTGGTCACTGTGCTGTGCATTAGAGCACTAAAATGAATTTCTCCTCACTGAAACTTGGTACTTTTTGACCAACATCTCCCCGTTCCTCATCTCTCTCCCACCCTCCTAGCCTCTGGTAACCACCATTCTGCTCTCTGCTCCTTTATGAATTCAGCTTTTTTAGATTGCACATATGAGTGAGATCATGCCATATTTGTCTTTTTGTGCCTGGCTTGTCTCACTTAGCGTAATGTCCTCTGGGTTTATCTATGTTGTGACGAATAACAGAATTTCTGTTTAAAGGCTGCCTAGTATTCCATTGTGTATACATATATGCCACATTTATTCACTCATCCGTTGATGGATACTTAGGTTGATTCCATATATTGGCTCTTGTAAATAAGAGATATCATTTTTTGTATTACTGCAAGTTCCTGCTTTAAATGATAGACAAATGGAGTAAACTGACTTGAGACTGAGAAATCGTTCTTTATTTTGGTAATGTGTAAGTTATGATTTTGGTTAGAACTGTTGAATACATTTTTCTTTGCTTATACTCCCATTTTCTTTCAGTGGGCCACAGTTACATTTCATCTTCCTCATCATGTGTTGAAGTCCATTGCCAGTGCCATTGTAAATGAACTCAAGAAAATAAATCAAAATGTTGCTGCCTTACCCGTGGCGTCCTCAGTGATGGACAGATTGTCTTACCTCTTACCTAGTGCGCGCCCAGAACTTGGAGTGGGGCCAGGCCGTTCTGTAGACAGGTATGAACCTTACTTACAATGAGAGGTGACAGCAAAGTGAAATTGGTAATGTGTTTGGATTAATTAAGAATGCCTATAAATCTGATTATGATTTTTTTAAAAATTCAAGTATTCTGAAGAACAAGTGGTAATTTCTGTCAAAATATTAAGTTGAAGTAAAGTACTACTTGAATTACTATTGTTAATCTTAGTACCTGAAATGTATTTGAAGGGATCATAAAAGTGTATTTTGAAAGTTCCAGTTCAGTATATGCTTGGTAAATATTTCAGTCAAATTACAATTATTCAATGTATCAGATTTTGCTATTGAAGACATTTTGAGACATTGAGATAAATTTTGGCAAACTTAAAACACGTGCCCAAATGTGAGTATAAGGAAAGAGCCATCTATTGTTTTACAATAAAAAATAAAATGAGAAGAGTTAAAAAAGCAGTTGGCAGTTTTGAATTAAGATTTGTATGTTGCCAGCCTCGAATTTAAACAGTATTACAATAATCATACCTCAACCATCATTTTCTTTAGAGATATTTCTAGTGCCTGTAAAGCAAATTGAAAAGCCAGTAGTACATTTATTTAAAAGTTGATTTGCTGTTTGAAATGATATTAATCAGATCCTTATTAAAAATATTGATGTTTAGAAATGCTATACTGAAATATAAAACCTAGCAGTTTTTAGATATTTACATGTGCCTTTTGATGTAGTATTTTATATTTTTATTGGATATGAGCTGTAACTTTCTAAGCATCTTTTTGAAGTACACTTGTAAATAGTATATGCTGATGTGAGTGAAGGCACTACTGAATGAATTTCCTGTTGCCCAGGCTGGAGTGCAGTGGCATGCTCATGGCTACCCCGGCCTCGACCTGCTGGGCTCAGGTGATCCTTCTGCCTTAGCCCTCCAAGTACCTGGATCTACAGGCACGTGTCACCATGCCTGGATAATTTTTTGATTTATGGTAGAGATGAGGTCTCACCAAGTTGCCCAGGTTGGTCTTGAACCCATGGGCTCAGGCAATCCTCTCACCTCAACCTGAATTCCCTTTTAATTTCTGTTATTTTAAGTTTGACTCTTCTGTTCAATTGTAGTATTTATTAATCTTTTAGTAAGCTGGGTCTTTGCTTAATCTGTTGCTCTATTTTTGTTACATAAATAACTTTTGTTATTTGTGTCAGCAATTGGAAATAAGTTGTATATCCTGTAGCAATATTGCTATGTCTGTCTTTGGAGCAAAATGCAGAGACAGTCATTTTAATCTCACTGCCAGGTGCTATGGCTATCATGACAATATTCTTTGGAATGTGTCTGGAGGGGAAAAAAAGAAAAAATATAATAGAGCAAGTGTTTCTTATCTGGGAGCTATGCTATGTAGAATAGTCCCTCCTGCAGAACTATTTTCTTTTTTTTTTTTTTTTTGAGTTGGAGTCTCATTCTGTCGTCCAGGCTGGAGTGCAGTGGCACGCTCACTGCCACTGCAGCCTCCACCTGCTGGGCTCAAGCGATCCTTCTTTCTCAGCCTTCCAAGTAGCTGGAACCACAAGTTCATGCCACCACACCTGGCTAATTTTTAAAATTTACTGTAGAGATGAGGTTTTGCCAAATTACTCAAGCTGGTCTCAAACCCCTGGACTAGGCAATCCTCTTGCCTCCAACTTCCAAAGTGCTGGGATTACAGGCATGAGCCACTATGCCCTGCTGAGTGATTTTCTTTACAGTTACAAGGTTTCTAAAGAAATTAGTGCAAGCTGTGGTAAATGTTATATTTTAGGAAATACAGTTCATTAAACAGTTAGTGCTTCTGGAGGTGTTAATACAACCCAAAATATTAATTTTGATGTAGTGTGTGGTATTTGTTTCCTTAAAAATGAACCTAAGCCAGGCTTGGTGGCTCAGCCTGTAATCCCGTGCTTTGGGAGGCCGAGGTGAGTGGATTGCCTGAGCCCGCGGGTTCGAGACCCGCCTGGGCAACTTGATGAGACCTCATCTCTACAATAAATCAAAAAATTAGCCGGTGTGGTAGCGCGCGCCTGTAGTTCCAGCTACTTGGAAGGCTGAGGCGGAAGGATTGCCGGAGCCCAGCGGGTCGAGGCTGCGGTGGCCGGGAGTGGCCACTGCACTCCAGTCTGGGAGACAGAGTGAGACTCCAACTCAAAAAAAAAAAAAAAAAAAGAATCTAGGAACTTTTTGAGGACTTTGATAAACTTAGGTCTGTCAAAGGTTCAAGGTAGGGTCTGGCTGTTGCTGCTGCTATTTTGTTTGGTAATCTGACTAAATGAGGTAGGTTTTCTGTTCTGAGATCCTGAGGCATGTATCACCTGTAAATGAGAGTGCTTTTCTAATCCAACAACTTAAAAAAAGTCCAGAATGCAACTATGAGTACACTTAAGTTTACTAGCAACATTACAGGAAATCATGTACTAATTTAAGGAAAAAAATTTAATATAAGTATTTCTCTGTTCTGTTTGTGATAACCATTGCTGCTACTTCTTTTTTTCCCTTCCTGCTATCAGTTGAAATTTTGTGTTAGGAAGAATAAGCTTTGCTTATCAGTTCTTTCTTACTTGAAACCTTTTCGATTTTTCCTAAGTTTGCTGCGGTTCTTAAAAAAAATCACTGTGGTACTTTCTGTTACAGTTTGGCTCTCAGTAAGCAGATAGATTTTAATATAAAAACTTGTGGAGATTTCAGTTTTCGATAAATACCTGGAGAGTTCAGCTTTCCTGGAAGAGAATTTCTCTAGAAAAAAGAAAACTGCTTTCTACTTAAAATAAAATTTAAGCTTGCAAACACTTTCTCAGTGTAGTTGAGCTAAAATCGCCGTTCCTTGGCTTGTGGTATTGTCCAGTTATACAGCCTCTGTACTCTCAGGTGTTCTGTTCTCTGCTTGGCAGTTATGCATATTGGCTTCTTTAATCTACCCCTGGAATTGTTGATCAGGTGTAGCACCATCTGGGTGTTCTTTTCCTTACTTGGTTTAAGAAAAATTCCTAAAAATTATCACTGATCATAGACCATTCCCAGTTTTGTTGATAACCCAGTATCATTTTTTTCTGCATTGCAAAGCGGGAGTGTCAGTAGAATGTGATGCCTAATTTCATCTTACGTGAAGTCTGTTTCCTTGTAGATCATTGATGTATAGTGAAGCTAATAGACGGGAGACGTTTACCTCATGGCCTCATGTGGGCTACAGGTGGGCACAGCCAGATCCCATGGCTCAAGCTGGATTTTATCATCAGGTAAAAAACACAGTCACAAAAGAGTTTTTTTCAGTAGAATAGTCTGCATTTTAGTACTTTTTGAAGAACTTTATGCATTTTGGTTATGTGTTTGTGTGAATGCAGCAGAGTTCTGTTTTATTCTTTTACTTTTTTTTTTTTTTTTTTTTTTGAGTTGGGGTCTCACTCTGTCGCCCAGACTGGAGTGCAGTGGCACGCTCCCGGCCACCGCAGCCTCGACCTGCTGGGCTCCGGTGATCCTTCCGCCTCAGCCTTCCAAGTAGCTGGAACTACAGGCGTGCGCTACCACGCCTGGCTAATTTTTTGATTTATTGTAGAGATGAGGTTTCGCCAAGTTGCCCAAGCAGGTCTTGAACCCGCGGGCTCAGGCAATCCACTCACCTCAGCCTCCCAAAGGCGCGGGATTGCAGGCTGAGCCACCGAGCCCAGCTGGTCTTTGTTACTCTTAACAAGCCCCTCTGGATCACATCCAGAGTTCATGCTAATGAGGTGACTCTTGGCAACCCTTAGGTAGCTTCAGGATGGAGGGTGGTCACCAAATGACAGAGGCAAGATTAGAGGGTTGGGGTCTTCAGCCCCGCCCCCGACCTCTGGGGAAGGGAGAGGGACTGGACATGGAGTTCAATCACCAATGGCCAATGATTCAATCAATCATGCCTACATAATGAGGCCTTCATTAAAAACTTCTAACCAGGTCAGGTGTGGTGGCTCACACCTGTAATCCCAACACTTTGGGAGGCCGAGGTGGGAGAACCACTTGAACCTAGGAGTTCAAAACCAGCCTAGACAACATAGCAAGAACCCATCTCTACAAAAAATCAAAAAATTAGCCAGGCATGGGAGGCTGAAGTGAGAAGACCACTTGAGTCCAGGGGTTCAA